>JAPVRG010275786.1:7932-18765 GCA_029783565.1 Rhagoletis cerasi
AAGATTAAGATTAAGATTAAGATTAAGATTAAGATTAAGATTAAGATTAAGATAAAGATAAAGATAAAGATAAAGATAAAGATAAATATAAAGATAAAGATAAAGATAAAGATAAATATAAAGATGAAGATAAACATTAAGATAAAGATAAAGATGACGATAAAGATAAAGATAAAGCTATAGATAAAGATAAAGATAAAGATAAAGCTAAATACAAAGGTAAAGATAAAGATAAAGATAAAGGTAAAAATAAAGATTAAGTTTAAGATTAAGATTAAGATTAAGATTAAGATTAAGATAAAGATAAAGATAAAAGCAAAGAAATTCAGACACAGACAAGGCCAAAGACAAAGGGATACATAGATATAGAAAAAGACAAGCACAGAGACATATACAAAGGCAAAGACAAAATTTTCTCATAAATGAGACTACTGTTTCTGATTTGCAAACATTTGTATCAAACCTTATGCTTATTTTACAAATACATATAAAACTTGCAGCAGAGTGCACAATTAACAACAACGAAAATAATGTCAGAAACTCATTTTAATTGCCGTGTATCTTTCTCCAAATACCGCAATGAGAGACATAAAATTGTTTTTCGGTAAAACTTTATTACAATTGTCATCTACAAGCTGTGAAGCGCTTGACGATATTGCTGTAAAACCTGTAGACTGTTATTATCGACCTTTAATTCTGGCAGGAGACTTCAATGTCAACCTCTCGCTGGCCGAATCTGATGAACTAAAAATTAAACTTAGCAGTTGGTTATAAAAAAAAAAAAAATTAAAGCTCGTAGGGACTACACGCACTGAGTTTTTTTACATATATTTTTAGAAAGGCCACACGAATACCTTTCGAACTGTGAGTTGTTTACGTCGATTTTTGCATGAGATATTGACGAATAGCTGCGGAAAGTACCAAAAAAAAATCTCGAAAACAATTCTTTGAAAAGAATGATTGGTATTGTTTACGTGTTCTTAGGTCAACGAAATTACCACAAAATTTGTACATATATCATTTCACACAACAGGTGTGTCACAACACTTGACACATTAGAAACTAATTTACTAAATCTACTTGCGTTCTTCATTCTTTAAGGGTCAGCTACAACGCCAAATTGATAGAAAAACATTTTTTTACATCCGGCGTCCACCGGCATCAGCCGTTCGGAGGTGGCATAAACTAAGTTCATATATGGCTGAGTCAACGCCAAGACCGACCCATACCACAAATTGGAGGAGACGTTCGGCTAAATACTAATATACAAAGAAGCAAACATTTTTGAGCTACGAGACGTCATATCGTGTTACATTGTCATGCATTTTAGTACAGCTTAAACAGTTTAAGATGATTGATAGCATCAATAATATATTATTAAACGTCAAAAATGTATGACAGTATGACTCTTTATTACAGACTTAATTTATTCTTTCATTTTATTTTGTATTTAGTATAAACCCATTAAAGTTTACTCTAGTCCAATTTTTTTACATAAAAGAAACTACACAATTAAGAAATTTTATTGAGAAAAACAAACCATTGTCCAACAAGTTTTCAGCTAATTAGTTTCGCTAAACTATTTAAAAACTAGTTGAGCATTAACAGCAGATTAGTTATCTTAATTAAAGCCGCAATCTTTGACAATACAAATGCGCACAAATACATGTTTAGTTCTTTAGTTTTATTATTTATGCGAATATCGATAAGCTTAAATGGGAGTTGTTAAAGAGGTGAACATTTACACACTTAAATAAATTCCATACACATAAAACCGAAACTAGGTAGCCACCATGGCGTATACGTCACGCTGAAGTTGAGATGTGTGGTTGGGTAATCAATTTTGTTTGATTTCATCGCAATTGTTTTGATATATGTTTTTCGCGAGCTTATTTATATGCGAATTAAAAACAAAGCAATGCAACGCGTTGATGGCTTGTTCAGCAAAAATATTAATGGATTGAAGAGTGTAAATTCTAAACATTGAAACTTATGGCAAATATTTCAAATGCATTTAATAATGAAGAGAGAAACTTTTGAATCAGGAAACTTCAGAAAATAATTAAGAATGCACTAGAAAATTGCTCATCTTATGGGGGAACGAAATGCCATACCTACGGCTCGCAGATTCAAGCCTTCTGTTAAGGGGCACTCAATCCCCCAAATTTGTATGAAAAATTATAAAATTAATGGTGAATTTGTCAAGGGAATGAGCGGATAGACATCATTGCCTTTTTTACTAAAAACATGTACACATGAGGCCGCGTGAGCAGAAATGGCCTAACCCACAATTTATTTTATTTGGAGTTAACTACTTAAAATAGTTTCAAATGTGATGAATTTTGAAATAAAAGTCGCTTATTCCTTAACTTTAAATTAATTAAATTAATAAGTATGTACCTTAAAATTTAGGAATAAGGGACTTTTATTTTAAACTTTATTACATTTGAGACCATATTAAATAGTTAAGTTAAAAAAAAAAAAAATGTATTCCAAAAAGACTTAATTTCAAATGATTCAAAAGATGTAGTATATGTAATATCAAAAGCGAAAAATGAAAGCGTAGTTTATACTACATACTTTCTTCTTTCATAGTTACGTATTAGCTTTTTTCCAGACTGATCCAAACGAAAAATAATAACGTTGCTCAGTGGTTGTAAAAGCAACGAAAAAAAAACTAATTAGCAAGTTCGTGATATTCGTGCCATTGATAATATGTAATTATTCTTTATACTAAAAAATGCTTTGTTGGAACTGTGAAATGTTTATAATGAGTTAAGATTTTTGGAGCCAAGAAGGGGTGTTTCCAATTTAGAAGGCTAAAAAAGAGCTGGGGGGGGGGGGGGCTAAAAGCAAATTTTCGAGGCAATTAAAAAAAGAGCTAAATCTAGGAAAACTTTAATTTAGGAAAAGCACTAAAATGACAACACTGAACAGACATTTAAATGACCTTCAAAAGTAGAATGTTTAATTTTTTGAAGTGAAACTTCTTAATCGAGTTCGGAGATGGTTGCGTTAAATATTTAACACCAAGGCATAAAATCTGTAGCGTTCGGTCGATTCTGAAAAATTAGGTGTCAAATGAAAGGGCTTGATCTGTAGATGTGCAATATGGTTTTAGTTTTTTTAAAGGGTTGCCATATATACGAAAATCAAACTCAAATTATTTATTAAGTTAAATGAATTATCCCAATATGGGTATCAAAAGAAATGGTTTTGAATAAACTGTATTTTTAAGATACATGTAGGAGGGTTGCCACCTGTTTCGAAAGTCAAATTTAGTTAAATTATACAAAAGTCTTATGCATAAAATTCTATACAGTAAGCGTGAAAATAAAGAGCTCAAAGAAACACAATTAAAATATATTTGAGGTGCTTGAAGAGGGTGGCCAACTGTTTAAAAAGTTAAACTCAAATTATTGAAGCGAATCTTATTACAGCTCCGATATGTTTGCGATAAATATTTAACGCCACGGTCAAGTTAGTATATGGCGGGTATAGAAAACGAATAGGGGAAAGACTAATGCAAAGACAAGAATATAAACAAAGATAAAGAAAAGATGAAGATGAAAATGAAAATGAAGATGAAGATAAAGATGAAGATAAGAGATAAAGATAAAGACAAAGATAAAGATAAAGACAAAGGCAAAGAAATTCAGACACAGACAAGGCCAAAGACAAAGGGATACATTGATATAGAAAAAGACAAGCACAGAGCCATACACAAAGGCAAAGCCAAAACTTTCTCATAAATGAGACTACTGTTTCTGATTGATGCTTATTTTACAAATACATATAAAACTTGGTTCCAAATCTATTACCCTAATGGCAGAATTTTTGCACCGAACCTGTTCTGGTGGGCGTATATGTTATAGCTAGAGAACGACCGAACTTCGGCTTCGGCTTCGGCCATGTTCGGCCACAAAAGTTCGGTTCGGTTTCGGTTCGGCTTCGGCAGAAAAAAAGCCGAACTTTGGCCGAACATTAAGTATTAAATAATTTCTACATGGACATGTCATAACAAGTTTTTTATGTTATTTTTACAAAAATACCTACATATGTAAGTATATGTTATTTCCTGAAATATATGTGATTGAAACCTAAGTATGTACCTTTTTTGCTTTTTTTATCAATAACAATACCACATTTTTAAAAAGTCATTGCTTGTTTATCACTTGGGCCCTTGAAAATGTTCGGTTCGGCTTCGGCCGAAATTGGCCGAAGTTCGATTCGGTTCGGTTCGGCCTTAAAAATCGAGGTTCGGTCGTTCTCTAGTTATAGCACTTGTTAGAGCAAAAGTAGGTAACGGTAGCATTCAGCGCTTAACGTCGCGGTGTAGAAGAAATGTGGTGAATGCGTGTAAAAAAGAGAGAAAATCAGCGAATTTATAGGAATCAAGCGAACACACGTTGTCACTTACAACAGTTTATGCTTTGGTATCGGACGTGTCAAGTGTAGTGAAGTGAAACATTAAAATGTATGACAAGAATCATATGGAAAATACGGAATTGACGTTATGTTATGGTACGTTCCTCTTTAATTTTAATTATTTTCAAGTGTATATTAGATTTTTTAATGCACTATTGTTACTATGCCGGAAGAAACTTGTCTGGCTAATTTGAGCTTCACCAGTGAGAACAAATAAAAAATTAAAGCTCATTAAAAAAAAAATATGTATTTTGTATATTAGAAAATATGTATGTAGTCATGTTTATGTATATCGCACATTTCTTTCTTTCTGGAATTTCCTCTATTAAGTTTCACCTCTTCCGCGCGTAGGGACTACACGCACTGAGTTTTTATTTTTTTTTAACTAAAAAAAAGCTTGTAATGCCTTTAAAATTTTTTTAATGCGTTTTTCGGTTCTTCCGACCATGGAAATGGATTCCTTGAAGCAAGAATAGCAAAAATATGTGTTTAACACTTATTAAAAACTTCATTGCATACTGATTTCAGGTCAAAACAAGAAAAAAAAATTAAAACCTTTTATTTTTACGGGTGTTTTCCTAATAGCGAAAGCACCATGGTGCAATAATACAAGGTGGTGTAGTAAAAAATTACACTAACAAATTATACGGAATCCATATTGTCAAATTACAACAAACACATCATTTTGACGTAATGCTCACCACGGCGAAAAAGTCAGCTGCCTTCCCAACACCACCTTGTATAAATTCGCCTTGGAAAGCACTATGAAAACTGATAGAAGACAGAAAATCAGTTTTCACTGAAATTGCTGGTAAACCGGCAGTAAGATATTTCAAAATTCAAAAAGTTTTTATGCCAAGTAATTTTTAAGCAAAACAAACCGACCTCAATTCTCATGTAAAATATTGTATGTAGATAGAGCAGTTACATAAAGCAAAACCCCATATCTGAACAATCAGTTGTATGGAGGCTATAGGTTATAGTGACCCCATCTTTGTCGTTTTCACTGTAAGCTTTCTGTTAATAATGAGTGAAAATAATTCGAAATTTCATGTTCCTAGCTGCATAAATCGAGTAGTTTTATTTATCCGACAAATGACTAATGTGATATAAAAAGACACCCGCTTACTAAATTTCAGTCGGATATCTCAAAAACTGAGAGACTAGATTTCACACAAACAGACGGACAGAGGGACATGGCTAAATCTACTCAGCTCGACGTTCTGATCATATAAGTATACATTTTCATGGGTCTATCTCTTCTTATTCTGGTACTTACAAACATCGGACCAAAGTTATATAAAAATCATGTTGATAACATCCTGCCGTTAATTTTAAGCAACGCACGTGAGAGACATTCAATATGAACTTCGGCTTTTAAACATTATTTGGATTGAAGTTAAATAAATTTTTTTGGAAATCTTAATAAGAGACTTTTCTTTTGATGCTTCAAGAAAAAGCCTGACCACATTTGTGAGTTATAGTGTAATTACAGAGTTACTTACATTGATATGTAAGAGTCTAAGCAATTAGTTCACAATAATGGCAAGGTAAGTACATAGATATTTGTATTTTAAGCTTTTATTGACCGCTTCATTGTCTTCTACACATTTAACACTGAACATTGCCATGGAGGGCCAGTAAACGCAATAACAATCGAATACCGGTCCAAAAATAAACTCGTTATGAATTCGAAAATAAAGAATAGTTATGTCCATTCACAAAAACACAAGTATATACATATGTACGTATTTATGTGCATTTGTACAGAAACTATCACGCCTACGGAAGTCATTGTCAGCTACGGATCTATGCTGGCAGGCTGGGCGGTACGAACGCTTAATAATTATATACATCCATACCAAATGTGAATTCGGCATACATAGTTTATGTCTTTAAATACTAATGAAGTGTAACGATTGCGACGACGAGGAATATGAATGCAAGTGGTCAATGAAAAAGCTTTCGAAATTGAGAACAAATGTTAATATTTTTTTTTTACCTCAAAATCGCAGTAAGTTATTTTTGTTTTGTTAAAATGCTACTAATTTTAATTTGCCTCCAAAAATATGTACATATGTATGTACATTCGGTATTTTTTATGGTGAAACAATTTAAAATTATTAAGCCGGAAAGATTACACTCACCCTTTTGGGAACCAACACTAGCAATAGGAATTTGAGCTGTTGTAAATGGCAAGAAAAACAATATCCTCCGACATAATTTCAGCAAGCCTAGAAAAAGCATTGTGCACTGCGGATATCGCTCAAATAAATGTCGCAAAAAACAAACACAATTCGAAAACGGCGTCTACGCGAAAGCCAACAAATATTAAACACTATGAAGACAATGGAAGTCTTTGAAAAACGACCGTTATTTATTTGTTAGTTGTGCTCTAATGACGCTATGATGTATTCCGTTAATGTCTCACTTGACAACGGTAACTGACATGCATTCTATCATGCCATTGTCTTTTATACTTCAGCTCAAAAAGGGCTGCACATGGCAGTCAGCTGTTGTAACTCAATTGGAAAATTGTATATTTGTTTGCATTGCGATTTTTATTAGAGAAAGATAAGAAGAGTCTAACGGCATATGCACAGGCATATTACACATCCACATATATTTAAATGTGTGTGTGTGTGTGTGTATGTATGCAGGTTAAATCTTAGGAAATGCAAGTCTAATAAAATGAACTGTAAAGATTGCGAAGCGGAAAGGATAAACTTGTAGATTTTACGATTAATTATCTGCCTATTCACTGACTTTGAAATTGTTCCCATTGTCAATGTGTTTTAATTTCTTATGCCGAGTTTCCACTTGACATTAAATATAAAAAAAATTTATGTCACTTAAAAAGTTACATGTGGAAACAAACATAATGAATATTTTTATGGACGTAATGGCACGGGCATTTTTTAATGCCCAACATTATCATTAAGAATTTTGTCATTTAACGCCCCGTGGAAATTCAGCATTAGAAAAAAATGTGTGTAAACAAGTAATTTTTAGGCAAAAAAAAAAAACAGCCGACTTCAATTCTCATATAAATGATTAGGATTTCCGCAATATTTCTTCATGATCCAATGATCGGAACTAAACCAAATTAGTATCGGACCACCCATAAGGTACCATCTTTCCGATAAACAAAAGAATTTTCGAAAACGGTACATGTTGTCCAAAGTTATCCGGTGGGAGAGCCACGAAATCCCCAAAAATAAAATCCCAAAACACAAAATCCCCAGCTTCAAAAAAATCCCCAAATACATTATCCCCAAAATCAAAATCCCCAAACACGAAATCCCCACATTTTTTGGTGACAGTGACACAAAATCCCCAAACTTTTGAATAAATGATATCACCGATCTTATAAACAATAGCGCAAACCGAGTCTTACCTTTGTTCTGATTCGTAGTTACATACACCCGATTTGTTCACCGCCTTCTAGGCAGCAGAACTATATACTCGGAGATGGGAGAGACATCGGTAACAAGGTACGCAAACCGCGGCACCCCGCAAGGCGATGTCCTCTCCCCACTCCTGTGGAATCTAACGCTCAATTCTCTGCTGCTTCGGTTACAGAGCACAGGTTGTCAGGTAACTGCTTACGCTGATGATCTAGCCCTGACGGCAGTAGGTAAGCACCCCCAAATTCTATGCGACCTGGTCCAAGGCGCCATATGCGTTGTGGAAACCTGGGCCAAGGAATCTGGCCTTGGTGTCAATCCAGGGAAATCAACCATGGTTCTTTTTTCTAAGAAAATTAAAACCGTCCAGATGCAACTTCCTTCCTTGAATGGGGTTACGCTGGCCTTCTCGGATGAAGTCAGGTACCTAGGCGTTGTATTGGACAGAAAGCTAACTTGGCGGCGCAACGTCGAAGAGCGTTGCAAGAAGGCTATAACTGCCCTGTATGCCTGCAAGTCAGCAATAGGTAAGAAGTGGGGCTTGAAGCCCCACATTGTGAACTGGATATACACAGCGGTGGTGCGTCCCATTCTATTCTATGGTATCACGGTCTGGTGGCCGTCCGTGGACAAAGTATAATCAAAAACAGACTAACAAAGGTTCAAAGGGTGGCGTGCATCATGATCACGGGGGCGTTGCCCTCTACGCCGACTAAAGCCCTAGAGACCTTGCTCCTTGCAATGCTGTTAGATTAAACGCGCTGATCAAGTGGAGTGATACAAGATTTGGACACTCTAGAATTTTGGAAGATCTTCCAGGAGAATTCAGGCGTCTGGACTACACAGTCCCGCCTACTGGACTAAAGAATCATTTCCAAACAAGGATCCCCTCAAGGGGTGAATGGGAGGAGGATTCAGTCCTGACCTCCTACTGTGATTCAACAGCCATCTACACCGATGGCTCCAAGCTAGATCTGAAGGTAGGAAGTGGGATATTTTCGCAAATGCTCTCACTTAGCCTCAGTTTTCGTCTGCCAGATTTCTGCAGCGTTTTTCAGGCCGAACTAACAGCAATCTATGAAGCTGCTAGATGGCTGATCGACTCTCCTAGTAATCTACATGCAGTAACTATCTTTTCAGATAGTCAGGCAGCTATAAAAGCACTTAATTGTGATAAATCTACATCGAAGATTGTCATGGACTGTAGACGTACTCTAAATGAGCTGGCAAGTAGCTACTCTACTCAAGTTGTATGGGTGCCAGGTCATAGAGATATACCGGGCAACTGTGCTGCGGACGAGCTGGCTCGGAAAGGAACCCAACTGTCTGCCATCAGTACCGCTCGTAATGCGGGTACTCCGCTATCTTCTTGTAAACTCTGGCTGCAGAATAATTTCATCGAACGGGCAAATGCAAGATGGTCTGCGGAGCCCACGTGCAGGATAGCGAGACACATCTGGCCTAGGTTAGATGAGCGTAGATCTCGCCCTCTCGCCGCGACCAATGCTCCGCCATGTTATCGGAATTCTCTCCGGGCACTGCCTTATGGGGACACACGCTGCCAGGATGGGTCTGCAGCCAAACGATTACTGTCGTAGCTGCCGCGATGAAGAGGAAATCGAAAGCGTGGGGCATTACCTATGCCAGTGTCTCGCTTTGGCATGGGCTCGTCGATGCTCTTTCCTCAGATATTCTTTTGAGTGTCTAGCTGAGCTGGATTCGGCCAGTATCTACGATTTCGTTCTTTTCATCAGAGCGACAAATTGGTTCCATTTGTGAGGTAGGAGGAGGGACGCTAGGAGTCTCAAATATGGCATCACAATGGGCCCATGGAGGCCTAACCTAACCTATATTACTGCTTACGTCGTCTTTTGATGTAACCAACACAAAAATGCTGGACAGATGAGTCAACGTGACAGCAAAATAGGTGTAACTGTAACTGCAAAAAACAATACTTACGCTACAGTAATATCAAAAAACGTAATCAGAATATCTAACTAAAGCACAATGTGGGGCATGTACCGAGTTTCATGTAAATAGCTCTGCCTTATTTAAAGATAGTTAAAAAAAACCTTCTCCTGAAAAATCTTCTTTCTGTTGGTTACACTAAAATTGCGGTTAGGCCTCGATATATAGGGTGTTTGGCAGACGGTTGAACATACGTAAATGGGGGATAGTCGGGGCCGTCTGCTATGTGTTCAGCCCCAAAAATTTGACCTAGGCCCCCATGGTTCGACATTTCCAAACCTAATCTCAATAACTTTATTCAGAAACGAGAAAAGTAGCAAAATTTGTTTCTTATTATACCCGAGCGCACTAGTGCAAAAGGCTATTATAACTTTGTTCACATAACGGTTGTTTGTAACAGCCTGAAGGAATGGAGATCGATGTAGACATATGGGCAAATCTCCGGAACCGTGTGCTTTTATGTCACTCACCTTTAAATTAATTTTATTAATGTAATTTTACTTTTTATAGAAATTGGGCCATTTTGATAACAAATGTGACGAGGTTTTGTAACTTATTTAAATTTTTTTTATTTTAATAATGTAATTTAAATTTTTATAAACAATCAAAGTCATTAAAATAATAATATTGACGTGTCACTCTGGGTACCTTCTGTACTTTTTGAAGTGAAACTTCTTAGGCGAGGAGAGTGAAATTTTTAAAACTGAGTAAGAAGGAAGATATTGCATAGAAAAAGCGAAAAAGAAAGCGACGTATACACAAAGATACAAAGACGCTATTTAGACAATGAGTTTTCACCCTGCGTTTTTTTGTCTGTTCCCTTTTAAAGAGTCTTCGTAAAGTCTCACTTGTCTTCACGATGACTTTTTCTTTACGGCTTTTCTTGTGCGAAAGCGAGTAGTGCGGAAGCGAATAAAACAAAACGTGAAAAAACCCTTTCAATTTCCCTGACCGTGCGTGCCTGCCAGTGTTGCCGCGAGCTTGAAAAAAAAAGTATCAGTTGCCAACCAGAAAAAGTATTAAAAAGTAT
>JAPVRG010275797.1:0-10281 GCA_029783565.1 Rhagoletis cerasi
ATGCGGTTTTCCATTCTGACATTTGTACCAGTGTACATACATACATACGATCCACAAAGTGAACGTAGTACGGCAGTTCGAATTAATGAGCCGTTTCGGCATTCGTTTTCACTCGCTGGTAGTAATAGAATATATGCACTTATAACAACTTAATGATGCATTGTCATAAGAAAATATCAATGTATTACTTTTTTATAAGTCTGTCACATACTTCGATGTAAATTTATAAGCAAATAAGATATTTATTTTTATTTGAAACAAAATTTCTTGTTACTTCAACATATGAATTGCGCTGCATATGAGCTACCCGGTTTTTAGCCGAGCATCGCCTACAGTGGTACTCAAACTTTTTTTTTTTGGGTGGCATGCCAATTGTAGGGTTGCGAGAATGGCTAAAAACTCTCCAAGTGTCGATTATTACGTTTTCGACAATTTTATCGATGAAGTTCGAACTGCTGATTACAAGCTTCAGCAGATCTAGTCATCGATTAAATAATCAATTGATACTGACTCTTTTTTTAAATCTATTTTTTGGAGAAATAAATGCAAATGTAAAAATGTTGGTGTAATTAAATTTTATATTTGCCCATTCATCCCTGTGCTTTTACACGAGTCAAGTTTATCGACACGCAATAATAAAAAATAGTGCTGAGTTCACACTGACCGAATCTTTCTCATATTATAAACGAAATTTTTTTAATGCCAAATACTTAAACAGTTTCCGCCTAAGTCACTCGCCACCCAACAATATTTAAATAAATAGTTTCCAGTTCGAACGGATCGTAAAAATCTACCCATTTATTGCAGCAAATATGACTCGCTTCACCCAATTGCGTAAAAAAGCGGCGCAACACGCCCATCGTTATCCTCAGGCGTTTCGCTTATGCAACGCCAAACACCTGATAAGGCTGTGCCCGGTCTACAGGGCAAAAAATCCTGAGGAGAGACTACGCGAAGCGTTACTTGGGAAATTTTGCATCAACTGCCTCGCGATGACCCACCGTGCCGAACACTGCACTAGTGCGGAGCGGTGCCGCCGGTGCCACGACAAGCATCATACCACTATCCATCTGGACCCAATCGATACGAGGTCCTGGAGTCAACAAGTTGATGAAGAAGATGACGAATTGGACGTGATTTCCATATATGCGTCCGAATCCGGAACGGAAACCCGTTCTTTCCGTCCGGAACCAGAATCTGTAGAAGGTATTGAATCCGGAGCGGAGACTCGGACTCTCCGCCCGAATAGTAACAGGGGAGTGGAAACGCGGACTTTCCGACCCCCACTCCACCACGAGACTCAAAGGATGCATGAATCGGAAACCAGGTCTTTCCGATCACGTCAACAAACGCGACGAACCGCGGAGCGGAACTCGGTCTCTCCGCCCGCACAAGCTGGGCTCAATTCAACATCGTGATCAGGGACGAACGGGCTCAATTCAACATCGTGATCAGGGACGAACGGTAGCACGACCTCGCCAAATTAGAGAACCGACCAAACAGCGGTGCTACGACCTATGGTGCCGATCTCCCCCACGGCAATAATTAAAATCGAGGCAGGTGGAAGACTCCACCTTGTTCGGGCGTTGATTGACGCTTGTACGCCATCCAGCGTAATATCGAGCGACCTTTCGAGGGAGCTTGGATTGAAGGTAACCCGGTTGGGGAAGCAAAGAGGCTGCCTTTTATGTATACGAGGTAAGCACGGGATAAACAAGCAGGTGGCAACCCACGCACAAATTATAGAAAATTTCCGACGGATATCACCGCTTAAAAATGTCGACCCGGGCATAGCTGCGACATACGCGCATATCAGACTTGCCGACCCGAACTTCTTCAGGTCTTCTCCGATTCGGATCGTGCTCGGCGTGGATGTCTACGCCGACATCATTATGCCCAGCACTCTACCGACATCCTTTGGGCCCCTGTTGGCCCAAAGTACAATTTTCGGCTATGTACTTTCGGGCGTCTGCCGCACTTAGCGAAACAACATTTTAAATATATATTTTTTTCCTGTTTTACTATTATGAATGTTAGATTTTATTTATTTTTTCTTATCAATGAAGTGCATTGAAATATGACCACGTTTTTGTACCTTTATTTCTCTTTCTCTTCTCCCAGTAGTAGCAAAAGGGACGAGTATCCACGCGCTAGTCGCCAAAACTGTTTCCTGGAAGGCTGGAATTGAATACTTTGCTTGCAATTTAGAGAAATAATCTGTTTTTAATGCAAATTGTAAAATGTATTAAAAAAATTTAAAATATTCATAGTACTCATAATTCTCAAGTGAGCTTGATAGTTGCATCGTGGCTGCTTTTTCCGGATGTTGCTTATCGCAAGGAGGCCGGTATGTTTAGGCCTTCAGCCTAAATATTAACATGTTGTGACCCGCCTTAATGTTAGCCTATGTATGTGCATTTGTGTGCATACAAACATATGCATACACATACATATACATACGCCGGATAATAATTATTCGTCAAATTTCCCCTCAATATCGGTAGTTGTCCGGCGGTCCGATTCAAAATCTTCCAAGTCCTTCACGGCACTTCGGTTTAGAAGATCCGCGAGATACCACGCAGCTACCAGGCCACTTCCACCAAAGAAGGTAATATAACTGTGAAATAAAATATAATGTTATTGACTGCAAAATAAACCATTCAGTATATATATATATATATAAATCGCTGTTTTTTATTCTTTTCTTTGCACGCATAAAAACACTTGTGCGTCAAATATTACACTTCGCAAATATTACAGACGCATCTGGGTTTTTTAACAAATACAATTTTGTCTCTGTGAGACTATATTCACTTCTTTCGGCTAAATCAAGCAATTAAAACATATTTTCACTAAATATTTTATTACAGATACGTTTACAAATCTCTTTTCCTTGATAGCGTCCATTTTTGTTAACTATTTTTTTTTTTTGGGGGTTTAAGTTACTTCCTAACACTTTTGTTAACTTTTACATTTGATATTTATCCACTTCGCAAAAATAGTCGATAAAAATAGGTTGGACACCGAAAAGATATCGGTATAATCAGAGATTATTTTATAGTTACAGATTAACGTGGGAGGAATTTTGTATGGCTACTCATATTTTCTAATTACAGATTAGGGAGTTAAGCTCGAAAATGAGGATAATCTCTATATATGTAAACATACTTAAACAGTACGAATTCGCCTTGAAATCAGCCGCTCTGGTAACACCACCTTATGTTAATTCGGCTTGGCAATAGCTATTCCAATGAAAAGAAGCAAAAGCAAACAAAACAGCTGACACCTGCTAGCACGGTTGCCATACATAAAAAAATTGAACTGATTTTCACGAATATTTTTGCTGTTTGTGTGTATGTTCGCTGTGTGTCAAATGCATTAAGCCAGGCATGCCCGAAATTTTGAAATGGAAGTGCCCACACCACTAAGAACCAAATCTATGTTGAAGATAACTGTCGCCAATACGTATGTATGTACCAACAAAGCGTGCGAAAGTGGTGTACTTTGTGCTTGTGCATACGCTAAGAAAAAATGAAAATACGCACCGAGTGCTGTGTGCAAGGCGAGTTAATATAAGGTAATAGCAGGAGTACAAAAACAAAAATTTACATGTACTTTTCAATTTGACATTAGAAGCCGTGAGGCGAAACACATACACAAAATCAGCTGATCTAGTAACACCACCTTATGTAGCGTTTTTGCTGCATTTAAAATGCAACATTTAGCACTTTCGAACGTATATTTTCGAAGAGCATTCATGCTATCGCATTTAATAAATGTACATTTACTCAAGTTCGAAATCGTATGTATTTGACAAACAGCTCCGTTCCGGACATTCATTCAGATCCGTATCAAGAACGATCAATTCGCACGATGGGAAAAACATGATAAAAAAACATACTAAAACATTAAAAAATAAAATTTAAACAAAGAACTTAATATAAAAACTACAATTGTTTTAACCATAGCCGAAAATTTGTTTGTATATATATCGATTTGTCGGTGCTGTTAATTAAAATTGCCTAAATTAATGATGAAACAAAATAGAGTTTATCTTAAATTGAGCCATATTTCTCTTAGCATCAGACTGATGCTAGATTTGCGTGTTTTTTTTTGTTCAAGTAATGTGAAATAAACAAAAAGAAATCTCGATCATCGATCTCGGAACACAGCTAGTAAATCCTCTGTATGTATACGCGAAAAAAGCAATGTTGCCACTTTTTCTCATTAAACCATGTTCGAATCGTGGTATTTTTCGAAGAATGCAGAGTGGCTTTTAGCATTTAGATCCTTAATGCTGAAATGGAGTTGCATTTAGATAACGAATTTTGTATGGATAAATGTACATTTAGATAAGCATTTGGAGCTAAATGTGCTAAATGTGCATTTACGCGTAAGCAAAAACAGCCTATTATATAAATTCGCCTTGGATGTGTGTGTATACAAAATTTCACATTGCAGAGTAAAATGTAATACGACGTTTCCACGCTTCGTCTTTCGCTCTCCCATTCGCAATATGCGCCCCCAATTACCCTCCGAATTACGTTCTTGACCATACATAATTTTGAGAGCGAATTACCTCATTTGTAGGCAATTCAGATCGAATTACCATGCGAAAGACGAACGAATTGGTGCCTTCTCTAATTTTAATCGGAAATTTATCGAACTCACGTGTCAGAGCGAGAATAGAAAAAACCAAATCAAAGAAAGGGAGAAAATGAAGGAAGAAAACAAAATAACAACAATGAACTGTCAAATCCAATTAATAAACGGGGTAATTCGCCGTTCGTAATTGAGAGGGCGTTCAACATAATTCGGGTGGCATGGAAACTTAGTTTAAGGTTGTTAAGGCGCCTCCAAATTCTTTTCTGCGTCACTGGGAACTTTTGACTGGCATCCAAGTTAACTCTGTGATTTTGAATAGAAGACGCCACATTGGCAACGCATGCGTTGTCGCAACTGATAAAATTCGCCCAACTCTCAATGTTTGAAGCATGCATATGCTGCAAAACAACAACAACAAAAATGTATGGAACGCAACAGTGATAGAATACAAGATTGCGCTGTCCTGGTGGCGATGATACTTCTTAATTAAAAGTAAACAAAGGCTGTGTGCCCATCGGTAACTTTTTACTCCGTGGAAATTTGAGGTGGAAAAATTTACTATGGTGTACAAATAATTTCAATTTTGCTGTGTCAAATGCAATGTAAAATTTTGACAGTTGAAAGACCAAACAAACGCTCGTGTGAAAGCTCTATTTTTGTGTGTTGATAAAATTGTTAAATTTTATATGTAAAATGAACAGAATAGAATATTTAAAGAAGTCTTTAAGGGTGGTAGCCTTTCAATTGGCAGAATAAAATAAATATTAGCAAATAAATCCGATTTATTTTATAACATACAGGTTACATGTGCAGGATTTTTTCTTCTATTTGCGCTTCCATTTGTATTTTCGCTCCCTATTACCACCAAGCAATATGTGTATACATGATTCAATAATTGAACCATGATATGTATACATACATATTTAGATGCTGTCAAAATTTTCATTTGATCTGTCAGAATGTTCTCTTTCAAAGAGCGTGTGTGAATCGGTAGGAAAGTGCTATGGGGAAACCTGGTAAATAATATTTTTACTATGGTGACACAATTTCGCCAATCTGCTGTGTGAAATGAAATCTTTTTTGACAGCACTAAATTTTTGACGTAATAAAATATTATAAATTAAAGCAAAATGAGGATTTTAAGAAAATATCTACTGATTGATTTCAATTCTTATAGAAGTCAGGTCACTGCAGTTAATGGACGTTTTAGTTTAGGCATTAAAAGTATATGAAACATAAAAATTATGAATTTACAAGAGATATTTACATGTAGTGTAATTCCTCTTAATTGTTTTGCTGCTGATACACATCGACAAACTTTGCGACTGTCAAAATTTTCTATGCGTTTGTCAAAAATTTCACTAGCCCCATGGGCTAGTCAAATTTTATTCACCTCACAACTGTCAAATTTTTCTTCGCCGCATACTTTGCTACCGATTCACACACGCTGTTTCTATCAATTGGCACACAGCTAAAGCCGAATAAGTGGTAAAAGAAGACTTTGAAACAGCTACTTTTTTAACATTCACGTTTTCGATTAAAAAACGCGATTTTTTGTGTTCAATTGTAGAAATAAGTGATTTATCAAGAAAATAAATATAGAAAATATTAAAAAACGGTGATTTTTGTAAAAAATTTGTAAATTTCAGTGCCTCTAAAAGGTTTTGTGTCCATTCTGAGAGGTTGTTTTACTTGTAGTTGGGTATTATCAAAATTGGCAAAACCAAAGCAGCGGTACCACTAAATAAAATAATAAAATATTATAAATTAAAGCAAAATGAGCATTTTAAGAAAATATCTACTTATTGATTTCAATTCTTATAGAAGTCAGGTCACTGCAGTTAATGGACGTTTTAGTTTAGGCATTAAAAGTATATGAAACATAAAAATTATGAATTTACAAGAGATATTTACATGTAGTGTAATTCCTCTTAATTGTTTTGCTGCCGGCTGAATTTTGTAATATTTTGTTGTTTTTGTTTAAAATTGGCGCTTAGATTTAATGAAATTGATACACATCGACAAACTTTGCGACTGTCAAAATTTTCTATGCGTTTGTCAAAAATTTCACTAGCCCCATGGGCTAGTCAAATTTTATTCACCTCACAACTGTCAAATTTTTCTTCGCCGCATACTTTGCTACCGATTCACACACGCTCTTTCTATCAATTGGCACACAGCTAAAGCCGAATAAGAGGTAAAAGAAGACTTTGAAACAGCTACTTTTTTAACATTCACGTTTTCGATTAAAAAAACGCGATTTTTTGTGTTCAATTGTAGAAATAAGTGATTTATCAAGAAAATAAATATAGAAAATATTAAAAAACGGTGATTTTTGTGAAAACTTTGTAAATGTCAGTGCCTCTAAAAGGTTTTGTGTCCATTCTGAGAGGTTATTTTACTTGTAGTTGAGAATTATCAAAATTGGCAAAACCGAAGCAGCGGTACCACTGACGGCGTTACCTTTGTTTTCTATATCGTGTATGGAACGAATTCAAACCAGCTGATTTTTGACCAATCAAATTGAGCCATTTTGTTTGCGGCAACGATTTCATTGTGCCGTCTCGCCAAGTTCTGTGCGTTTTGTCAGTCAGAAGCATCCCTGTGACGCAGAAAAGTTTTTCCATCTAGCGAAGCCTTTAGTTAAATAACGATTCGAAAAAGTTACCTTTTTTTGAATTTATTACACCTATGGCAGCAGCAGCATATAGGGTGTGTAGTATGGCAAATTCAATTCAATTTATTTTTAAACAAATTCTTTGCTCATACTCGCTAACCATATAAATATGTAACAATGTAAGCAAATAACTAAACACACCAATGTGAAGTGTTTCTGCTGGCAATGCATTTTGCGTTTATTGGATATGTATGTGCGTAACGGGCTCGATCGAAGTGTTTATGCTGACGTCGCATTGAACGTCTAATAGAGTTCGAATGCATTTACATATCTATATGTACCTAGCACATAAGAATTTTAGTAAATAAGAATATTAGTAAATAAGACTTTACATAAGCCGCCAAAAATTGTATAAAAGCAGAGTATTTTTGAATAAAAAAAAATAATTGCAGATCAACCTTCAACTACTGCGTTTTTATATTCAAATTATTGAAGGGCGTTTTACTATACGGCGATTCTGCCAGACTGCTGACAAAAAGGAAGCAGACTGGCCTGATCCTGTTAGGTGCTAATCAGCAGCCTGCTAAACAAAAAGGAAGCAGACTGCTGAAATACTAACAGTGCAGTAAAGCACAACAGCAAAGGACATTTGGCTACGGTTAAGGAGCAAATCCTGAAGGAAATCACTGAAGTCGATGGGAAAGCAAATGAAATCAAAGCTGAAATGAATGAATCGAAATCACATTTGTACCAACGTTTCGGCAGCAATATATCACTGGAGGGCGAAGAATAATAATTTCACATCTGTAATCATGGTAGAAAACTAAATTTTAATGCAAAAACGAAATAAGGTTAAACTTCATGTTCATCATAAACTAATAACAACAACAGCAAGCAGCAGCAGCAGGAGGAGGAACCATAATCATAAGTATTTAATAAAATTAGCTCTCTGCGGCGTCCTAAAGGCGCCCACCGAGTAGCAGAAATGTTTTCTGCTTAGGGTAAATTATAAGAATATTTTTCAAAAAAAAAAAAAAAACTAAAACAAGAATAAAATTTAAAAAAAAGGGGCTATTTCCCATGCAAAACATAACCCAGGAGGAGTTCGACTCCATTTTTGATAAATAAGATAAGTTTGCATTGGAAAAAGAACAAGAAGATCAAGATCCTCCAAGAGCCACTGAAGAGGTTCCTCAAACCTCTACAGTTTTGAAGCAAGGTCCACAGACGATAACTATTGAAGAGTATTGGCGACGGAACAAGCTAAATAAGCAGGAGGAACCACGAATTCCCCCAACTTCGAAAAGAAAAAAACAAACTCGAGGAGGAAAAAGGTTAAAAAAAAAATAAAATATTATGACAATAAAAATTTGAAAAAAAAAAATTGTTTAAAAGAAATTTTGAATTATAATGGAAGGAGGTAGAAAGATTAAGAGTTACGAGAAAAACCCCATTGTTTGGGCAACAGAATTGAAAGTTGAGGAAAGAAATTTAGAAAGAGAATTACAATGGCTAAAAGGCTTTTGGATTTGTATTGGTATGACTAGGGAACCAACGATGGAAGATGTAGTAAATCCAACAACCATTGTGGAGGAAACAAATAGAATGATAAATATGTCCAGATATACATAAGTAAATAAATTTATATATATTCTAAAATTTCTTTAGGAAAATTATCCATGAAAACATGGGAGGAAAAGAATCAAAATTAGAAGAACCAAATGCGAACGTGGTTAATTCAATTCAGGTAATTGACCATAGTGAAGGCACTAGATCTCATCAAAATCTTGCTAATAATTTTGACAATTTGCACTTGTCTAAACTTATTTCTGAAAATATATTCAGCACATAATAAATTTTTAAAGAAAAAGTATCTGAGCCGAGCAGACGGACTGGATAAAGTCTGATTTTTGAAAGTTTTTTTTTAACTCTCAATGGATAACTGGGAGGATATTCGTAAATCATTGACCGAATATAAGACTCTAGTAGACAAGTCATATAAATGCATAAATCAGGATAGGGAAATAAGAAGAGAAACAATAATCAAGCATTTGACATTAATAACAGATACCTTTAATGAATTAGGTAAGAACATACGTGAGATATACAGCAGACTTAAACCTGCTCATCAAAAAGAAGTAAAGCAAATCTTTTCAAGTGTCAGAGACAGATTAGTATCTTCATTATCCAGGTACAACATAGAAATACCAGTACCAACTTCTTTTGAACAGGATATTAAAATTGATTTCGACACACTTTTGTTGGACATAGAAAAAGAAAAGAAAGAAACTGAGGAAAAGAAAGAAACTGTGGAAAAGAAACAAGTTTTTCCAGAAACAAAGAACAAAATGGCACAGATAAACGTTGAATTTATTAAAACTGCATCATCGATCTTACCAGATTTCGATGGCGAATCTGAAAATCTGTCCAGTTTTCTGGATACCCTTGATATTCTCGAACAAATCAAAGACAGTCACGAGGCTATCGCGGTATCCATGATAAAAACAAAAATAAAAGGGACAGCTAGAAACATAATAAGCAGTGAATCTTCCATTCAGGAAATAAAACAAAGGTTAAAATCCAAAATAAAAGGTGAATCAGTAGAAGTTTTGACAGCAAAACTCCTGAACATCCAACAACGTAGTAAAACTGCAAATCAATATACGAGTACAGCCGAAATTGAAAAACTCACAAAATCGTTGGAGGGAGCATACATATCTGACGGACTAATACCAGAGTTAGCAACGAAGTATGCTACACAATCAGCTGTGAAAGCTATGTGTAAAAACTGCTCCAACAACAAGGTGAAAGCAATTATGCAAGCTGGAACGTTCACCTCAATGAACGAAGCGGTATCAAAAGTTACCAACAGTCAGGGGCGTAGCCAGTGATGAGCCATGGGGGGTGCGGGGTTGGGGGTTTTAATCAATCATTTCAGAATTAAAAACAAGAAGAACACTAAAACATGGTATGCAATGCACATAAATAATTTTATTAAGAAAAAATCACCAATTCACAGATTTGTATTAAGTGTAAGTTCTATAAATATAACAAAAAAT
>JAPVRG010275811.1:4656-16343 GCA_029783565.1 Rhagoletis cerasi
AAAAACTGGTCAGTAGTTGTTACCGGGCAATTTTGTTACCGAAAATTAGCACAATTGCTTGCAACCGCAATTCTAGATACCTTGGTAACAATTTAATCTATTCAGTAATTCAGCTATGAAGTTTTGTAGAAATTCTGGTGTAGCATACTTCACGGCGCAATATTTTATTACCTGCTTTTGAGATGGTAACAAAATTTACCGAGCTTAGAATACGAAACAGGAACAAAATTTACTGAAAGCTAAATTTTGATACCAGGGTTAATTTTATTACCACTGTAGAATAGACCCGTTAATAGTCATTTTTGAGAAGCATTAAAATCAATTAGCTACATTCAAGCTTGAAGATTAATATCGATGCTATAAAATCTCGTAAATAGTCTCTCTTCTATCTAAAGTAACCTAATTATTCATTCCAAGAGCAGAAAGGAACTTCTTCAACTACCTACCTAACCCACATCAAAACCTGTTCGCAAAAGTTAGTCTAGCTTTTAGTAATGATGTGTGTCCAAATATGTGCAGACACTTTGTGTGTTGCCTTAAGATACTTTGTTTAGTCTTCGAGCACTCTTTTCACTTCAGACCCTGAATTGAATAAGCCGCTATGACATTGAAGTCAATGCTGTAAATCTTTATACCCTAGCAGAATCTCGCATCGAATGTAGGAAGTCCAACGAAACTGAGTCGTCTTGCCTAAAACCATGGACCGAAAATAACCGTTAAATATCAAGATTTTTATTTTTGGATGATTGCAAAAATCGTTTTTTTTTTTTTTGATTTTTGTTTATTGATCAAGAATAATCATTAAATTTGGATTTTGATTTTTTCGATCAAATTTAATCGTTATTTTGTGATTTTTATTTTTTCGATCAAAAAATAATCGTTGTTTTGAATCTTTTTAATAATTTTTAACCTTTATAGCGGGGATTGCTTTCTATGACCGACATAAATCCTTTATCATCCAAAAAATTAAATTTGAAAACAACGGTTACAATATGATCGAAAAAAATATAAATAAAAAATAACGATAATTTTTTGATTGAAAAAATAAAAATCATAAAGATTGAATTTGATCGAAAAAAAATGAATCCAATTATTCATGAGTGAAAAATAAAAGTCATAAAATTGCAATTATATATTATCGGAAAAATAGAGATCAAATTTTATCGATTAAATTATGATTTTTTATTATAAAGATCGTAACCGTTACGGTCCCCGTCTAAAACTTGTTGTGGCCCTAAAAGGCTCGAAGAGGAACTTCTCAATTTATAGGGAGCTAAAAACTTTGCTCGACGTCCATCTGCTGCAGTGTTAAGAGTATTTGCACTTAAATTCATCAGATCAAATTTTGCTTAGCACCTGGTCCACGCACCCCACCGAATCTTGACTAAAGATACAAACTATGCATCTATGTTTTTAAAACATCGATAATATCGGTCTGGAATTCGATGTTTGCCATCGATATTTAAAAATTTCTAACATCGCTAATTGACGATACATTGATGTAAGTTTTACCGATGCGATAAACATCGAGTTTTTGTGCAGTAGTGTACCAGGCTTTTAAAAAGTGAGTCATACGGTGGGGTATAGGGCCCCCTGATCCTAAATTTGTTGGTAAAGTTGAAAAAATTTCAAATTTAACCTCAATTTTTTCTTTGTAAAGCAATTGAACTGAAATTCCGGTTGTGCCACACATTACGAAAAAATGTCGAAAAGCACTGAACACCGAAACAATAATCACGCAAATAATAATGTTTGTATGTACATATATTTCATAACTTGCATTATATTTAAATAAAAATGCACCGCAGGCGAAAATGGTACACTATTGGAAAGCCGGCCCTAATACAATATATTGCCATAGTGACAGAAATTTTGTATTCCAGGCTTTGGAACCTTAGGCCCTAACGGCCGCATGTTGTTGTTGTAACCGCATAAAAATTCCCCCAAGGAGTTTTGGGGAACGATGCGGGAGTGACAGTCCTCGGTATCAAAAAACGCGATGTATTTTCTGCTTTTTCCAAGTTGGATAAGGAAGCAAAGCGAATGGGTCTGGTGGTAAACGAGGACAAGACGAAGTATCTCCTGTCATCAAACAATCAGTCAGCGCATTTTCGCCTCGGCACCCAACAAGTGCTACTTTGGGCTGAGTAGACAATTCAGAAATAAAGTCCTCTCTCGTCGTATAAAAACCGCGATCTATAAGTCACTAATCGTGCCCGTGCTGGTATATGGCGCAGAAGCATGGAAAATGACAACATCCGATGAGGCGGGCCTTGGAGGATTCCGTAGAAAGATTCTACGGAAGATTTACGGGCCTTTACGAGTTGGCGACGGCGAGTGTCGCAGACGATGGAACGATGAGCTGTACGAGCTTTACAACGACATGAATTAAAGTACAGCGGCTCCGCTGGCTTGGTCATATCGTTCGAATGGACACAAATGCTCCAGCCCTGAAAGTATTCGACTCGAAGCCCGCTGGTGGTAGCAGAGGAAGAGGGAGGCGTGCTCTGCGTTGGAAAGGCCAGGTGGAGAAGGACTTGGCTTCACTTGGCATTTCCAATTGGCGTCAGTTGGCACAGAAGCGAAACAACTGGCGTGCTTTGTTGGACTCGGCCAAAATCGCTTAGGCGGTTACAGCGCCAAGCAAGAAGAGAAGAAGTCTGTCCGTAGCTAGTGCCTTTCCCTGCAGGGAATTCTCGCTGTAAACGTTTATTTTGTATTGCGTCCCTGATGAAATGGCATAAACATAAATCAATGCCGCAACTTAGAGAATGAGAATCGTCATTCCAGATCGAGCTGGGCAGACAAGACAAGCAGACAGATCAACAAGTGGATAGATTGTATGTACGTATGTAGGTAGAGGTACACTACTAGATGACGCAGGCGCAGACTGCAGCAGTCAATGGCAATTAGCAACAGCCACTAACGGATAGCGGCAGCTAACAATTAACAGCGCAAAAGCACTTACATAAATGCATACATACGAGTATATAGAAACAGCAAAAGCAACAGTCAGTCTCACCTAACACCAACTACAGCAGCAAATATTGCAATTAGCGCCTGCCTTCGCCTATCGAAATTCGAACATAAAATTTCTCTAATTTGTTGCAATTATCCACAAACAACGACCCGCAAAACATAAATGGATGTCTAGCTTTCCAAACAGCAAAAAAAAAAACAAAAAAAAACACAAAAACAATTGTTAAAATTAGCAATAGTATAAACAACTTCTTTAATAGACAGCTGCGTCATCGGTGGGGATTTCGCTTCTGACCGCTGCAGCCAATTCACTTGGCCCAGACAATAAAATGTCAATTTTCGCCAATAAATCACACATTTTTATGACAAAATATAAACAAAGCGACAGATGATGGCAAGAAGAAGAGAAACAGAAACTTAAACAGAGACAATGTGGGATCTTGTGAGTAGCGTTTGACACTACGCGAATCAGCCAATATAACACCAGTCCAACCGAACGGCTGGCAACGTCGCATTCGCCTATTAAGTATTTAAATGTGTTTGCTACAGGTGAAACAACTGTTGGCGCACAGATAACTACAAAAACAAAAAATTACCATTAATTACAACAACTACACTGAAAACAATAGAGGTTACTTTTAATGATTTTTCGTTTTTGTGGGTAACATTTAAAAAGCACTGATTCGGCATCAAAGGAGGAATGAAGTGAATATAGGAAAAGGGTCGCAGAAAGTAACGCGGTTAGTGTTTACTACTTGAATAAGCCACAGCCCTTCTTTATCATATTCCGTACTTGCGTTTTCTGTGCGAAGGTAAAGCAGTCACCAAGACTTAGTAAAATCGGAGCACCTTTAATATTTTTACTTGCAATTTATATGGGGCCGCTGTTGACGAGTGATTAGAGGTGCGTACTAGCACTCCGTTGGACCTGAGTTCGATCGCTTGACCGATTAACATCTAAAACTAGAAAAAGTTTTTTCTAACAGCGGTCGCCCGCCGGCAGGGAATGGCAAACCTCAGAGTGTATTTCTGCCTTGAAAAAGCTTATCATAAAACCCATTTCCGTACGGAGGCAGCGTAAAATGGTAGGTCCCCCAATTGTGTTATAAGATCAGGAAGCATACCACAAATTGAAGGAGAAGCCCGGCCAAACACTTAGCCAAAGTGTTTGCGTCAAAATATTTATTTATATTTATTTATACATCCAGAAAAAGGTCTAGTTATATTACTAAGATATTTGGTTATAGTAACCAAATAGCATAGTTGGTTATGGCGAAGTAAATCGACCTTATCGCGAATTTCATGTGAACAAATATTCCTAAAAATTATAAAGCAAGACAAAAACAATATTTTCCAATTTGTTTATGTCTTGCCTATTAAGTTATGGGAACGATTTATTCACATGCAATTGAATCAGGTAATAGTATATTATTGCCAAAAAAAATTGGGCTTCGTGCAAATAAAAATTTGTTCAGTGGTTGTTGTGTTTATTAACGTGTTTATTTTCTTATTTTAATTGAAACTAATATTAAGCATGTATAAGTAAGTGCATTGCTGTCTTTGGCTATGCCGAAGGCTTCATACCTTTCATAGGCATCAAACAGTTTAACTTCAACTTTCATTTTTTTGGGAGCTACACATTACTTGTACTTACTAAATTGATGTACACTGTGAAGTACACAGATGGAAGAGTTATATCGCAAAAACTTATATCTGAACCAGTGTCGTGGGATCGTCAACTTCTTTCTCGCGTATTTTTTCGTAGCTAACTTCTGAGAACGCGTCTTTCTTCGTATGCACCGATGATATGACCTTATAGCTTATCTAAGCACTGAACTTTTCCATGGCAGTATGTATGTATGCATTTTAATAGCGAGTTTTCAGAAAACACTACTAAAACTAACTACGAACAATCTGTTCAAACTTATATGTTCAAAATTATTGAAAAGTTTCCTATCAATGACGATTTTTTAAAAAGCTAGAGTTTAAATGCAGTATGCGTTCAAAATAAAAATATTATGGGCACAAGATTTTCTTCTTCTGATGATCATTTTAAGTTATTTAATATAGCTTTGTTTGTGAAAATATTTTTGACATACATTTAAGATTCTAAGCCAAAGTATAAAAGGTTGGCATACTTAATACAACATTTCTCTTTGCTTTTAAAAATAAAATACTTTTTATATATATTGTTATTAAAACGCGTTTTATATTTAATGCTCATAAATGGGATTTTCGAAATTAAAATGGGAGAGAATGGGATTTTTGGAGCTTTGCCGTTGGCAGTACTGATCTGAACATTGCTTATAGATCGCCGATCTTGACGATTTTCAGTTGAACTTTGTATGACGAATTAGTAAATAGCTCACGAAATTGTTTGGTTTTAGCTGTCCAAATGGCGGAGTTTTAAAGTAAAACCTCAAAAATGAACAATCAGTTGAATGCGAGCTATATGTTATAGTGACCCGCTCTTTATCATTTTCTCTGTAAACTCGCTGTTGACAATAAGAGGAATTAGTGCGAAATTTCATGTTCCTAGCTGCATATAAGAAGGAGTTATGACTCAAAATCTCATATCTGAACAATTAGTTATGTGGGAGCTATGTATATGTTGTAGTGGTCCGATTTTGTCGGTTCCGACAAAAGTGACTTTTAGGAAATACTTTACCTTACTTACCAAATTTCAGTCGGATATCTCGAAAACTGTGGGACTAGTTTGCGTTCACAGACAGCCAGAGAGACAGACAGATATACGGATATGGCAAAATCGACTCAGCTCGACGAACTGATCACTTTGGTATACTTTTTTATGGGTATGGGGACGGGGGGGGTTTATACTTCTAAAGATATATCAGCAGAAAATACTGAAAATTCGCTTCAGAAAATACGCTCTTTAAAATAAATTTATACAAGTTGTAATAAATAAAATATACACTTTTTGAAGTTTCATACATTGCACTTTATTTACATACAATTAAAAAATAATCAAAACATTTTCAAGAAATCCACGGTACTCCTAAATTCTTTTATGAGAATTGAAGTCGGTTGTGTTTTTTGCTTAAAAATTACTTGTTTAATGAAAAGTTCTATAAAAATAAGATGCGCTCAACTGTCAAAAGTAATAAAAAATTTGAAAAATAATTTTAATAAAAATAAATAAATTATTTTCAAGAAATTTTTACACTTTCATATCCATTTTCCTCGATGCTTCAGAAAGTTTGTCTATAATTTTTTCCACTGTTGGAGTGGGTTCCCTATACAAATAAAGAAGTGCTAAACCGTTCAATCGTCCTTGTGACATTACAGTTTTGGTTAGGTATAGACACCCTATTTTGATGTTTATTATTGGGTGTGCTAATGGTTCCAACGTTGTTTTAACATTTATTAATAATTTTCTGTTATTTTACATACATACTTTTACTCTATTTTCCATAAGAATTGAACAAAAAAACACAGTTATAAAGAAATATGCTGACATCCATAATTAATCGATTACGCATCTATTACAATGCAACATGTTCCTTAAATCAAACAAAAAAAAGTGACATTACTTGTTTCAAAATGCAACCTTTGCGTTATCGATTCGCAACAGATAGATTAACCACGCATCGATTATATTTTCGTAGCTCTATTCAAACAGAAAATGGTTTCTCCAGAAAAGTAAGTAAAAGTGTGTTTTCTTTTAATATTTTTTTTATGAATTTATAATAAACCCACTTTCTTTTTTTACCTTTTATTGAAAAAAATTGAACTCATGATTGAGCCCAACCATTGGTTCAATCAAGTTTTTCTGATTATATTCGCCGCCATTTAAACATTTGTGCGTTCCAAAAACTCAAAAGTAAACAAAGTAAACTTTATACAAAGCAACAGGGTTGCGTTGTAGTTGCGTATAAAATGAGTAGTGTTACCGCATCTAAACTTATTATTTTGCATTTTGGATGCCAGCGGTACTAAACCGGAAGTTTTTACATTTATTTCTTCATATTTTCTACTATGGTCTGGTCAGACCATTGTATGAGGTACGAATTGGGATTTGTTCAGAAATGCATCAAGCCAAAACATTAGTCTCTTTTATTTTTAAACTATAATTGAAGGAATTTCCTTATTTGCGCAACTAAGTTCCAACTGGGAATTTAACCGTGATTGCGCATATTGGACACTTCCATCAATTATAGCTGAGAAATAAAAGAGACTGACGCTTTGGCTTGATGCATTTCTGAACACACTCTTGTTTTAAGCAACGTGGTGCCCCCACAAGAGTTAATGCTGTTTTCAGTTTTGAAAATAAACAATTAATAATTTATGGGGTCTCGAATATGGAAAGGATAGTTTAACGTCTCGAAGCCACACTTGTGTGAGGCAGGCATCGCTGCATTACTTTAATTACTAACGTTAGTACGAGGTGTAGTATTCTTCTATAATCAACCTCATTGCGTAAGTCGTAAATTAGACAAAATTGCCCGACTCGACAAAATTGGCATTGTCTATTATAGTGTCGAATGAAAGTATGGTAAAAATCGACATGAGACCCGGGAAAGGCTGAAATTTCGCGCAAACGTGAAAAAGTTAAGTAACTTATGAACACCCACATATTTACATATTTATCTTCATAAAAATTACTCCATATCTGGCTTATTGTATATTTATTTGTTGGTTAAATTAGAGATGTCGAAAGTGCATCGAAGGTTTCCCACTCGATGTATAAATAGTCAATGCATCGGTGCATCGATGTTTTCTGTAAACTGATATCTCCAATACATCGAACCGCCAAAGATCGATTTGTCTGAAATTCAAAGAAAGCAAGATGGCATCGGAAACTGTGGTGTGCTTAAAAAAATCAAGACCTCAAAATAAAAGTTGTATAATTGTTTGAAATTAGGTTTGTTTTATTTCCATAGTGTAGAAGAACTCTATGCGATGTTCGCTAGAGTGGTTCAGAAAAACACTCTTTTTGGAAATTCACAAACGCTACGTCAAAATATACGATAGTTATTTGGGATAAAAAAAGAGACACGTATTTTTTTGTTTTGAAAACAAACTTTTTTTAGAGGTCGCGCTGGTCGTTTTTTCATAAAAAAGTAGATGCTCTAAATTTTTTTATTTTCGTGACATGTTAAAGGGCAGCTAAAAATTTTGTTTTTACATGTAATTATTCTAGTATTATTGGAGATTATTCCCTAAATTACATGTCTGCATTGGACAGTTAGAACGGGCCTGGCGCCCGAAAATATGCTTTCGAGAAGGGAATGCAATAATTAAAACGTTTATACTGAACGTTTTACGCATTACAGCAAGTTAAACTCGACACCAGGATGTTTTTGAGATCGCTGATTACGAATCTGAAGTCAACTTTTCAAAACTAAAAATGGCAGACCCAATATGGCGATCACTTTTTAAAAAAACTATTGGATTCTTTCGAAACTTGGTACTCGTTTTAATTTTAGTAATTTTTAAAAAAATTTAAGGCCATATGTTTACCGCCATTTTGAATTTAAAAAAAATGTTTCAGATTCGTAATCAGCGACCCCAAAAACTTCCAAGTGCCGAGTTTCGAACAAATCCAGTTTTTTTTTTATAATTTATCACAATTTTGATTCCGTCATTTTGAATTTAGAAAAACTGACTTCAGATTCCTAATTAGGAAACCCAGAAACCTTCCGGTAACAAGTTCCAACCCATAAAAATGCTTAAAACGTTCAGTATCAACGTTTTAATTTTAGTAATTTTTTAAAAAGGTGATCGCCATATTAGATCCGCTATTTTGAATTTTACAAAATTGATTACAGATTCGTAATCAGCGACCCCAAAAAACTCCCAAGTGTAGAGTTTTTAGAAAAACCGATCGCCATTTTGGATCCGCCATTTTGAATTTTGAAAAAACGGCCCTCAGATTCCTAATTAGGAACCCCAGAAACCCCCCGGTAACAAGTTCCAACCCATAACAATGCGTAAATCGTTCAGTATCAACGTTTTAATTTTAGTAATCTCTTTTCGAAAGCATATTTTCGGGCACTAGGCCCATTCTAACTGTCCAAGACAGTCATGTAATTAAGGGAATGTTTCCCAATAATACCAAAGTAATTACATGTAAAAACAACATTTTTAGCTGCATTTTAACTTGTCACGAAAATAAAAAAATTGAGAACATCAGCGTTTTTATAAATAACCGACCAGCGCGACCTCTACAAAAACTTTTCTTTTTAAATAAAAAAATACGTTTCTCTTATTTTATCACAAATAACAATAATTTGAGGTAGCGTTTATGAATTTCAAAAAAAAATTTTTTTGAACCACTCTAATGTACGCCCTCCGATGCATCGACAAATATCGATGTAAGTTTCGATTCGAGGAAAAATATCGACGTATTTTTGCCACTGGCATACCTACTTCAAATACAATCGCATTTTTGACCACTAGTTTACTTTATGCTGGCTAACTTCCAAAACGTATCAATACAATGTTTGGATACTGTCATACTGCGGTAGTTAAACTGTTTGTATATGCAGAGTTGCGACACATTTCAACCATATACATTGCATATTTTAAATATTCAATATAGCCATGAACAATTTTTCTGAATTTCCCGTTTTTAAAACACCAATGGTAACCAATAACAAACGAAGCATCAACTTTATTTCTGATGCGCTGATTGCTGTAGCAAAGCGTTTCGATCTCTTCAGATGCGTGTTGGAAAATTATATGTGACCCGGCCTACGAAAAGGTGGCTTATGACTCAAAAAAAAATTTTCCATGGTTTCGATAGTTTTTAAGACGCTCTTTTACGTGGTGAAAACTAGAAAGTCCTTTCTTTTTTGAGTCATAAGCCACCTTTTCATAGGCCGGGTCACATATATTGTCAATATTTTTTGGTTCGGCGTTATGGAACATTATACTTTGTACGTATGCAAAGCAATTGACGTTTTGGAAGTCAGCGTTTCTTTTATAGATGACCTGTAAAATATTTTTGTGCTATTCATATATTTCTTGGTTGTAGTAATAGTATTTTTTTTTTACTTTAATACTTCATAAATATGCTGTCAGGCTGAAATAAGTAGATGACGAAATTCGTCGAAAACTATCCAGTTCTGCTAAGTTTTCCCGTTTTAATACACTAGTCGAGTCGAAAATTTTGGCGATGGAGTGTAATTTTCGATACCACCTACCTTTCAAAGAACAAATTGCACTGGACACAACGCTCATTCAACTCTCATGTTGAGAGTGATAGATCCAAGTTTCGTCTCTAGTAACAATCCGTTCTTGCTTCACAGATTAAAAAGCTTGAATATCTCAGCCGCTAATGGATGATAGTAAATATTTAAAGGTACCGAGTTTCCAAGTAGTGCTTGGTTAAAAGATTCCTCTTCCCTCTCCAAAATCCTTTAAACCACGAATTCGCAGTTGCACGCTCAGTTTTCCCACAATCCATCTCAAATAAAAAAATCGTACTTATTTTTTTTATAATTCATTCATAAAAATTTTATTATACTGTTTTTCATATTTTTTAAGTAATTTATTTTCCATATTTTTTGTGTTTTATATTTGATTTTTTTTACGTTTTTCAAATTCATTTGTTGGCTACAGCTAAATATTTTCATGTTTATACATACACACATATGTACTAATTATATATATAATTTTTTAGACTAAATTGTAAGTACATACAATAACTACATATTTATAACTAAGCATACACATTACAAGCTAATATGGTATAAATATATAGATATATATAAGTATATTTATAACTGTATACATCATTCATTTCATACATACATATGTATAAGTCAGTGCTTAATAATAGTTTGTGTTTAATTTATGTTTATGGTACTTATATTTTACTATTTACATACATATTTATATCCATTTAAGTGTATTTATTAATAATTACAATTCCTTTTTGTGTATATTTTTTATAGATTTTATTACAGGTTTTTGAGTTTCGAAAGAATGCAAAGGTAAAATTATATGTAAATACATACACACACATACATATGTATGTTATGGAGCGCAATCAGGAAGAAGAGTTTTAAACATTTAACTCAAGACCCACACAGTTTTTTTTTTTTTTTTTTTCATTATAAACATTGTTTGGTAAAATTTTGAGGACATAATTTTAATTGGTAGCATTATTTTTTAAGAAAAGTTGCTGCAAACAAAATGTGAATTGAAAATTTTAAAAAAGTGCGTTAAAAATTTAAGTAAAAATATCTGTGGGAAATAGAAATAATATGAATTTTTGAGCTGTTTTGAAAATTTTAAGAACTTAAAAAAAGTTAGCTGAATCAAAAAAAAACGAAAACAAAAAAAAAATAGTACAAACGATGTATCAAAATCATAGAACTAAAAAAAATTAAAGTTGAAAAATTTAAATAAAAAATTTAAAATAAAGATTAGCAACAGAAAATTAAAAATAAAGTACATAAAAAGTAGTTGAGAAAGTACAAAACAATATAATGAATTAGGAAAATGAAGAGAAAATATTTAAAAATAAAACAAAAGTAACAAAATTAATAAAATTTAATTCTAGAAACTAATAGAAAAAAAACAAAATCGAAACTCAAAAAGAATTGAAAACAAAAAAATAAAGAAAACTCAGTAAAAAGTAACAAATCAAACAAATATAATCACAAAAAAAAATTATCCAAAAAAAAAAAACAAAAAAAAAAATAAAAAAATATTTCAAAAAAAAAACATTAAAAAATTAA
>JAPVRG010275817.1:0-11870 GCA_029783565.1 Rhagoletis cerasi
TGTGAAGTGCAGAATAAAATCGTATTCAAACGAAAAATATTCATTTTAAAGTTCCCTAAGCCAAATGCATTTTAAAGTAGTTGAAATCATATGCAAAGCCGGACAATTGACATGCTCCTAGGACATCGCCATGTTAATAAAGTAAGTTGCTTATATGAAAAAAGTAAGAACTCCAACCACTTGTAGTTCGTAAAAAAGTACTTTTTAAATTGCTTTTAAAGTAGTTGCATTTCCGACTGGGTTCATACTCTTTGACAGCCCAAGTCCGTCATTTAATTTGCATATGCAATCAAAGGCGCAAGAGTGATTTTCATAGTGATTTTATTTAATAAATTACGATAAATTAGCTTAAACTAAAGCAATAAAAGAAGTAATAACAAATTACGTAATGTGTTAAGTGAATGTGAACATAATTTTTTTTTGATTAATTAGTTGCTTTAAGGCAGAATAAGAGTAATTAATGTACGCTTATTTCCGACATTTCCAAAAAAATGCATTTTTCAAACCAAATTTATTAATAAATTAGTGGCCGAAAATTATATAATTTGATATTAAAATAAAGTAAGGCCCTTGACTACAAGTGTGTGTAAAAATTGTTTGTTTGGGGTAACCCATTTGGACACAATAACCCGAAATCATGGTACAAATAACTAAACAATAGTCGAACTTTCCTTTTTCTTCTCAGGAACTCTTGAAAAGCTACTCAGATTACTTTTAATTTTAATTTTTTTCAAACATTAGAATTTTTTGACTTTTTTCACCATTTTCGGCATCTTGCATTTCGAAATTTTCCGTTTCGGTAAAACATTTTTTCGAGATTTAAAAAATTTTTAAATTTCGACATTTCTGTTCCGACATTTTTATTTTCGACTTATCGTACGGATCCCGCGAGGTATATGTGAACAAATTTACGTACCTCCCAAACTAATGCAGATCCCACTCTGAAACTTTTAGGGTATTATTATTCTATTTAAGACTATATTTGGAAAAAAATTAAAAAAAAAATTGGCCGAATTTCGTTTTTAAATTTTCCAGTCCGGTGTGGCATGACAAACAATTTTTTTTTTTTGGAAAATTGATTTCGCATTTTAAAAAGCGAGAAATTCTCTCACCAAATCGCGAAGTTTAAAAATTTTTTGAATCTTTTCTCAATACAAAAAAATCCAATTTTAATTTTTACTATTCTTTGGAAGCCCGAAAAGTAACCATCATATAAAGAAAAAATATATGCACAAAATTCCATATTTCACACAGGTTCAATTACCCAAAGTATGAAGGAATTCTAAAGCATCACTTTTTTTCCTTGTCCGATTGACGCGAAATGCCCCATATACATATAACACTGTAGGTAAGTTTTATAGTTTTGAAATATCACAGAAAAACATCCAAACAGGTAAACTTAATTTTGGGCTCTAGATTACGATTAGGGAAAATATTACAAAATAGAGGATTTTTAAAATTTTTTTTTAATTTTCGTTAAAGCCTGTTCTTTTACGAAAAAATCAAGCTACTAAGGAAGAAAATCGATGGATAACTAAAAGAATGGTGAATAGACAAATGAAAATGCGCAATAACTTTTTAATGTTATATACATATGTATGGACTGGTAAAATGTTACTCATACGCTATGTGCTACGAGTATGCCATGTCCGTCTTTCCTGCTCTTATTTCACACAAAAAAATCATTGCGCATTTTCATTTGCATATTCACCACTCTTTTATTTATCCATCCGCCGATTTTTTTAGTTAGTAGCTTGAATTTTTCGTAATAGAACAGGCTTTTATATAAATGAAAATAATTGACAAAAATCTGTTAGTTTTAAAATTTTTTCCCTGTGAAAGTTTGAATTTTTTCCCATAACTAAATATCTTAAAATTTTGACGTGATACGGTTTTTCTGAAAATTGTATCGTAGTTCGCTTAGGAACGGTAATTCATTAACAAGAAATAAGATTTTTATGGACTTTGGGAAAATGGGCGTGACACCGCCCACTTATGACTACTTAAGTTTATCACGGCAACCGCTTTATCGATTTCTAAAATATTTTTTTAAGTCGAACTGAACATATTATCGAAAATGTTTGAAATAGGAAAAAACCACCCCTATTCACCACGTAACGGTAGGTTTCATAACCTTGAAAAAGCGATTTTTATATGTGTGCCGGGTATTTAATGTTCGGTTTTGCCTGAAATTAGACTTCTTAGACGGCAGCGATTTGTTTGTAATTCTAGGGTAATTGGATCTAAATTACCTACAATTACCAAAATTTGTATGGCGAATTACGAATAAGACGTCGTATTATCGTGAGTTTCGCCCGAAAACAAATTCGCCCGAAATTTTTTCATCCGCCCGTAGAGAATGCACTAAGCGAAAAGTGAAAAGTGAGCGATTTCGGGCGAAAATGAAACTCATGATAAGGCTGATTTGCAATTTTTTCAATGAATACAAAAAATTATTATATTTTAATATTGTTTAAGTTATAACTTATTTTTTTTATTGTCATTTGCTTTTAATTCGTTCAGAGCTATTTTGATATTTCCTCACTATACATAATCGATCACTTCTCCCTGTATCATTCTTCAATTCGCACAGAGAAAAAGACATGCTAAAAGCCTTACTAAAAAATTAAAAAAGAAATTTTAAACAAAAAACTTAATATAAAAACTTCAACTGTTTTAACTATAGCCGAAAAATTGTTTGTGTATATATTCATTTGCCGGTGCTGATAGCAAATTATAATTAAAACTGGCAAAATCGGGCCAGATTTCTATCAGCATCAGACTGGTGTTAGATTTGCATGATTTTCTTTAATCCAAATAATGTAAAATAATAAGTGAAATATCGATGGCCAACGCAGCTAATAAATCCTCTGTAAACAAAGCAATGTTGCCTTTTTTTCTCATTAAACCATGTTCGAGTCGTGGTATTTTTCGAAGAATGCAGGGTTGTCTTTAGCATTTATATTCCTAAAACTGAAATGACGTAGCATTTAGTTGCATTTAGGTGACGAATTTTGTTTGGATAAATGTGGTTTTAGTGTTGGATTTAGACCTATGTAAATTTGCTTATACGCGTAAGCAAAAATGGCCTATAAAGAAAAATTTCGAAGAAGAAGAGGAAAAAGCAAACATGTGGTGCGAAATAGTGTTGTTAAAGTGGGTAGAATTATACCTACTCTTCAGTCTTTTAATTTTGAGCATATATTCGGTACAAACACACCATTTTAGGTGCATTTGTAACGTAGCCAAATAACATATCGTGAATTTTTCTCTTATTTTCATACGCTTTTCAACGCCTTTTCAAGTGTGGGAAACTTTTCCAATAACCTCCCTCTTTTGTTAAGGGGTATAAACATTGGTTGAAACATAGTTTTGGCTTGAACTGCTCGAAGAGATTCTTTTCAAGGCTATTTTTAACAGCAAAGACTGTTTGATATGAGTCCAAAAGTATATATGGTACCGAAGGGAAAGGTTGTCCGCCCACTATCAAAATGTATACACATAAAATTACATGTTTACTTTTTAGATACATTTATCTACTTTTAAGTAATTTTTTATCGGCAAATAAGTACAATTAGAAAAGTATAATGCTTTAAAGGGAAAATGGCCTACCTCGAGATAAGTTGTTTTTTTTTTAGTAAAATGCCACAGATATAAAAATTATTTCTTATTATATATATTAAATACCTACAGTTTTCTTTTTTTTTGTTGTAAAAAATGCAACAGCGATAATGTTGCAATCATTATCCTTTTTTCAGATTTACAGTAACCGCAATTTTTTTAAGATTCTTTATTTTAACATATCAACATACATAAATAAAAAAATATATGTACACTGCAATCAAATTTGGGCACCGTGTTATTTAAACTAAACACTGCTTCTTTATTTTAACCCCCTGTATCGACATGCGGAAGCTGATCGCGTGCAAATCATCTCATACCATATAATGTAAATGGAGACCGCTCATCGCAGACCGCTCATCGCAGACCGCATGCTATTAATCACAGAGCTTATGGTATGAGGTTTATCGCATGCCACGAACTATCAAACTGAGTTGGTCAGCTGGTTTTTACCATGAATTTTGATTAAGCTGTGTTTTTCTGGAACAAATACGCTCAAAGCACAGTGGAATAAGCTATTCTGGCGAACAGAGTTATTTTGCGTAATTGAAAGAGTAATATTAAGAAATTGTAGCACCTGAAAACAAAGAAATGCTCTGTGTTATTCTATAGTATTCTTTATTTTTTATGAATTTGTGTGTTAATTTTCACAATTTCACAGTTTATACATAAAATGTTTAAATTTTACTACAAAATGTTTTTGTTTAAATTATTAAGAGAGGTAACCAGTTTCTTCTCCTTGGTTGGTGCTATAACCGCCTAAGCGATGCTGCCCGAGTCCACCAAAGCACGCTAGTCGTTTCACCTCTGTGCCAACTGAGAGACGAGACATTTCTCTCGAAAACTCCAAGAGCCGCCTCATCAGATGTCTACATTGTCCATGCTTCTGCGCCATACACCAGCACGGGCATCAGAGAGTAATTTTGGTACGACGGGAGAGGACTTTACTTCCCAATTGCATACTCAGTCCAAAGTAGCACTTGTTGATAAGAGTGATTCCCCGTTGGATTTCAAGACTGACATTATTTTTGGCGTTAATGCTAGTTCCTAAATAAACGAAGTTGTCTACTTTTTCAAACTTGTAACCGTCAACAGTGACGTGGGTGTCGAGACGCTTATACTCTGACTGTTTGTCTGATGACAGGAGGTACTTCGTTTTATCTTCGTGGTCACCACCAGACCCGTGCGCTTTGCTTCTCTATATGAAACTGTACCTCTGGTAAAGAATTGTGCCTGAGCGGTTGAGTTCTACTTATTATCTTCTTCAACATCAGATTAAAGAAATCACACGAAAGGGAGTCACCTTGTATGAAACCTCAATTGGTATCAAAGGACTGGTGGTATTGCCCAACGTCATTTTACACAGCCGTATTAGTCTCGCGGGGATACCGAATTTAGAACTTCTGCGAAAGTGGCTTTGAAATCTACAAATAGAATATGCATGTCGATCCCATTTTATTTATTTCTGAAGTCTATGAACAAAATAATCTTTCAGACTACACATATTAGAAAATATTACTAGCATAATTTAATTCACAGATACAATGATATACATATGGTACAAGTTAGGTTAGGTTAGAGTGGCTGCCCTAGGCTAGAAAGGCCCTCTGTGATATCAGTGGCCGAAGCCATTTGTTTCTTTCCCTCCCTTAGTAGTTGAACTACCGAGTGCATTTCAAATAGCACAAGGAGGACGCTCGCCGAGTTCAAGTCAGCTAAACAATCCAGAAATTACTTGTTGAAGAGTTGGTTGCGCGTGTTGGCCAGGGCGGGACTATGGTAGAGATAGTTTTCGATGGTCTCCTCCTTCTCCTCGTCCCTGCAACTGCGACTAAAATCGTTGGTGGGGTATCCTAACCTTTTACCGTTTGTGCCCATCAGGCAGTGCCGGTGATTATCCCGACTACTAATCTGAGAGAGGAGCGGTCCAGCCGAGTAAGAGATATGGATCGCTTTACATCAATCTTTTGCCAAACTTGCCTGGTAGTATGGCAGGTGGTTTACCTGGTGTTTACCTCCTCGATGAGTTCAGCCTTCAGGAGGTTAGAGGTATGCCCGTGTACTTCATCTACTCTTAAGATTAAGTCTCAGATAATTCTAGGTCCAAAGAAAACGTTAAACTCCGATAAAGCTCTATTAATAAAAGCATAAGCACTATGCACTCTATACTCGAAATACATCAAACCGACGGAGGCTTCTACTCAGAACATTGAAGTGCAACCTCTCAAGCAGAGACGAAAAGGCAATCCTGCCAGTGGCATTGTCAGTTATAAATGATATGGCCAAGACGTTCTCCTGTTATTTCAGTACAGTAGGATGATCAGCGTGACTTATATGATGGAATTGATAATGTGATGTTTAGAAAATGTAAGGCGAAACGGAGGAAATTTTTCTAAAATCTTTCCAACCTATTTATATGAATAGCATAGTATGGTCTCCAGATAAACGCCGCGTATTCTAAATTAGATCGAACAAAGACCGAAACCAGCTTCTTAAGTGTGTCTATATTTGAAAAATTAGAAGAGTTCCTCCTTATAAATGCAAGCATAGCAAGCGAGTTAGTTATTGTACAATTAATATGCATAGCAAAACTGAACTTAGTATCAAAGTACATCAAATCCTTAATTTCGTTAACCTACGCAAGCGTACAGTTAGCAATGTGACACGATGTGTGAAGAGGATTGTGCAATTTAGTGAACGTTACTTTGTGACATTTATTAATGTTTAAGTACAGTCGATTACTAACACACCAATCATATAGCTTATTAAATTCCAATTGAAGAGCAACGGCATCGTTGGAACATCGAATCTCAGAGTGACATTTCGAGTTATCAGCATCAATCAGAATTTTGGCGTTGAAAAGCATGAAGAAATATCGTTAGTAAACAGAATAAAGCGTCTTTTCCAAGATTTGGCGTATAGTGAATACCTGGTCTAAGGTGGATTTACCACGATCTAAAGCGACACTGATAATGCCCAATCAGTTCGTTGACGATGGGATTCAGTCTTTCACACAATACGCTCGATACGACCTTATAACCTATGATTAGAAGGCTGATACTGCGGTGATTGGGGGGTATGGTGGGGTCGCCTTTCGTGTGGATTGGGCCGAGCACACTTAAATTCCAGTCGTCGGGCATGCGTTCATCCGACCATATTCTGCATAAGAGTTGATGCATGCACCTTATCAGCTCTTCGCCGCCGTACTTGAATAGCTCAGCTGGCAGGCCGTCAGCTCCAGCAGCTTTGTTCTTTTTCAGCCGCGGAATCGATATTCCTACCTCGTCATAGTCAGGCGGTGGGACATCGACTCCATCATCAACGATTCCATATCGGCCACTAGGTCGCCATGGTTGTTCTTACAGGAGTTCGCCCCAGTCTTGAAACCTTCCGTAAGTCGCCTAACTCTGGTAAAATTTTCTTGCATTTTTCCTGTCGGCCAGCATTTCATGCTCTTCGCACGCCCTTATTTCGGCCTTTCTCTTCTTTTTGCGCCAAATACATCTCGCTTCCCTCTTCAGCTCCCTATATCGGTCCCAAATAGCTCGCGTTGCGCCCGATCGAAGCGTGGCCCTGTAGGCAGCATCTTTTTTCTCTGCAGCCTCGTGGCATTCCTCGTCGTACCAGTTGTTCTTTCGGGCTCGCTGAAATCCGATTACTTCTACGCGGCGGTACTTAATGAGGGGGAAATGTGATTCCACTGCTCGCATATGTCGGTTTGTTGAAGAGTGCTCTCTGAGAGCAGGTGTGTAAGTCGAGTGGCGAATAAATTGGACGCCTGCTTTACATTGTTTGACGTACATTTTTTGCTGCACAGAGGCGTGTGCGTATCTTGACTGCAACAAGATAGTGGTCCGGTCGATGTTTGGCACTCGAAGGATTTTCGGGATATCCTTGTTGCAATTCCGGGATCCTGGGATTAGTCCCGGGATTTAGATATTCATAATTTTTCAACTTGACCCAAAAAATTGTCATCAATATTGTCAGAGAAGCTCTACCATATAATAAATAACTGTACAGCACTCGGCTGGGTATTGGACCAAACCAACTTTTTATAAGAGACTGAGTCATAAGTAAAAAAGTAATTTCTCCGTTTTTCGAAGTTAGCCTCCAAAATCGAGATATAGGCATTCGAAGTTCGAAATTGGTCTTTGGTAAAAAATTATTCTTAATTATTGTAGGTAAATAACTAAGAAAGTAAAAATATTGGTTTGGTCCGCCTTTTCTTCTTATTTAAATGGTATATAAATTTTTTTGTGCAAACTTATATTACAGGTGATATAAGGGATCAAATGTCAGATCTTCGAAAAATTAAAAACCTTATATTACAAAAGCTTTTGAACTGAATTAAAAAAAAAGTAATAGCGTTGTAAAGGTGATTAAACGTCATTTCTTCTGATATGCATATTTATAAGTCATATTTGTTTATGTATCAAATTAAAGGTAGTTCCACCTTTATTTAAAAAAAGAATTCAACTGTATTACTAATAAAAATTTTTTTTGTTTAAAATATTTTTTATAAAAAAATAGGCATTTTTTCCTTTCAAATTTTTATGCACGGGGTATACAAATATGTACATTAGACTGTCGCAAAAAACCAAAGTTGTTTGTTTTTGACGCATACCCCCTCATTTTATTGGTTTTATCTTAAAAAGTATCCGAATACAATTTTATGCAATTCGGACCACGGCAACCCGTGCCGACTTGCAGTCAAAGTTATCAGAATAAGCTTGGTGCAGTTCGCCTGTTTTGTTTATTTACTCATTTTAAATCCGTATAAGACGGTATTACTATACTCCCTACAGTATTAGGACATAATATTTAGTAAATCTGCGTTTTTGGTTTTTTACCTGGTAGTCGGGATTTTTTCCAAAGGACCATAAATTATAATATATTTCCAAAAGTTTACACAAAATATGGAGATATGGGTATCAAATGAAAGAAGAATTCGAAACAAGATTAATTATAAATTTAATTTTCAATTATCCTTCTGGAACATGTCAAAATGTCCTTTAAAAATATTATCCTTCAAATATTTTTAATTTTTAATGATTTTTGAAGAATCCTAGTTTAATTAAAATCCTATTAATATATATAAGGATATTAAAGGATACAAATTTTAAAGGATATTTTTCAAATTTTTAATTTGTCCCTTAATCTACCCGAGAGGGCATGTCAAACACTAAAACACTTTATTTTGTTTATTTAATGTTATGAAAAGCATTTTTCTTAAAGGAGGAAAAGAATTTGTTATAAAAGTTGAATTTAATAATTTAATGTTCATCGGAGATATTTTGTTGCCAAAAGTAATTTTTGCTGAGCTCCTAAGTTTTGTTAATTACAAAGATATCTATCTTTTCCAGTAGAAAAATTTGTGTATCTCCTGAAAACTTGCAATTCTGAATATTTTTTTAAATGGTGTGACAGGGCGTATGATGAATACAAAATTATTAAATTCAACTTTTCTACTACATTCCTTTTTCTTAAAAAAATGCCTTACATAATATTAAGTAAACCAAATGATATGCTTTCTTATTTTATACATATGTATGTCCCTTCAGGCTGTTCAACTGTTGTAAATCAGTACGATATGAAAATTATGTTTAGTTAAATTTTTTGTATGTCACTCGGAAGTACAACCATTGTATCAACCCGAGAGGACATGTCAAAGACTAAAACACTTTATTTTGATTATTTAATATTATGAAAGGTATTTTTTTTTAAATGAGGAAAAAAATTTGTAATACAAGTTGAATTTAATAATTTAATGTTCTTCATACGTCCTGTCACACCAATTAAAAAATGTTCTACAATTGCAATCCTTCAGGACACACACAAATTATTCTACTAGAAAACATATCGTTTTGCAGTCTTGTAGTACACCCTTACAAAGGCCATGTATTCTTTCCATTAAATAATTTTTTCGATGTCCTTGCGAGAAATCCTTTCGTCCTATTAAAAATTTAAAGATGCAGATTTACTAGAAGTGCGTTCAAATATGGGAAACATTTCGAATTTATTGCATTTCCAAAGTCGTAATAGACGATTTGGCGACCTTAATTTAAGTTATTAACTAAAACTTCAACTAAAAGTCGGCACGGGTTATCGTTATAGTATGGCTATAAAACTTCATATATATGTTATTTAGGCTAAAAAGCACAAATATAGAGGGTATGCAAACAATTTTTTTTCCATACATTCTTGAGACAGTCTAATGTACATGTGTTAACGAAAATAAACATAAACTGAAAGAAAGGATGTGTAATGGAAATTTGTTTGGCTTTACATTGAAAGTTAGTCGATATGGTTCGCAAATTTTATATGTACGTTCTTAAGGGCTGTCTGTAGTTCTCAAGAAAAAAGAAAAATGCATATAAAATTACGTACAAGAAATGGTAAAGAAATTATTTTCTATCAAAAATTTCTTAAATCAATATGCAGCTGTCATGAAATGAATTCTCGAACATTTATTTCTTCAAAAAAATGTACAGCAACAGCAAAGTACTTTTTCAAGCAACAGAAATAAGGAAAAATATTTCTTGTGATTTTTCTTAAGAACTGCAGGCATACCTTTTACAGGTCTATTCTGCACGTTACCGAAGATTTGTAACCGGAAAATTTTATTACCAAAAAATTTTACCAGATCTTGTCACCGCGAACTTGGTAATGCAGTTAATATATTCAGCAATTCAGCTACGAAGAATTGTGGAAATTCTGGCATTCCATATTTAACGGGGCAATATTTTGTTACCAGCTTATGAGATGGTAACAAAATTTACCGGTCACAAGAGTACACAGAATGCGAAAAGGGTTTAAAAATTGACAGAAACTTTATTTACCGGTAACAAAATTTTTATTACCAGCGCACTGGTAATTGCACGTTACTGAAGATTTTGTAACCGGAAAATTTTATTACCGAAAAAATGTTACCAGTTCTTGTCACCGCGATTCTAGGAACGTTGGTAATGCAGTTAATATATTCAGCAGCTTATGAGATGGTAACAAAATTTACCGGTTACAAATTTTTATTACCAGCGCAGAATAGACATGTTAGTATGAACTTCCGAAAGTTTAGCAAAATGATTTTCAGTAAACGCAACGAAGTACATGCATATGTGTGCCTAGTTATGCGTTCATGATTTACTAAATTTGTTTACTCTTATATTAAAGCAGTTTGTTTTGAATTTGTTAGAAAATTGTGCAGGCTTACTAATTTACATATGTATGTATTTGAACAATAATGGAAGATAATTTCTGTGGCATTTTGATAAAACAACTTATCTTGAGTTAGGTCATTTTCTCTTTAAAGCAATATTTTATTGGATTCCTAAATAATGGTTAGCATCAGCCAGCCATAGGTGTACTTTAAGATGCATTTTTAATATGTAGAAGCTTAATAAAAATATAAAATTTTTGAAGGGAAACTGAGATATTCTTTTTTAATCCAAAGTCAAACGTTCTATGGTCACTACAGTTGTTTTATTAAAATGCCCGATTATATCGCAGTTGTACATACCCTGCCAGCATTTTCTATGGTGGAAGTCACTAATTCGATATGATTTTTCTGTGAAAATCATCGCCGACGATATCGCTAGTTTTTCTAATTCTTATCCGCTTTTGGAAAGAACTGTTCCACCAAGACATCATGTTTTTATGATACGAAAGCGACGCTGACATTAGGAACTATTTCTATAAGAATGAAAGTAACTTGTGCGATAAAGTCAGAAGTGTTACAGGATATTCTTTGGAAAGCTAAGTATTCGATAAAATGCAATGGGAAATTTGGGATACCTTCGAGCTTGCAAGCACATCCGCCGAATTATTTATGCCATTTTCATCACTCTGTTTTCGGCTTACATTACAAGTTCAATCGCACCCATTTTCCACGAAATTTCAACTAAGAATTTCCAAACATTTATTGTGAAAATGGCATTAACATAATTAATCATGTGACACGTCTGTTCAATGTTTAAACGTTATTTTATTTTTTGTTACTTATTCAAATCATAATGTAATAAACAAAGTGAAATCAATATATGACGTACGCTTATTTGATTATTTAAATGTAAACAATTCGTATATTTGTTTACATTAACCCTATTTCGACTTTGGTTCATGTATGCTACGGTGCAGGATATAACAAAAGCTACATATATGTATGTACGAATGCGTGATGGTTTAGCGAATTCAAACACAACTTCTGTTATTGCAAGGTCATGTTGGTATAGAAAACATTCCCATACCCCTGA
>JAPVRG010275819.1:3400-26709 GCA_029783565.1 Rhagoletis cerasi
GTACATTTGTTTGTATGTATTGACAAATTGGTTGTTTGCTCATTTCTTACTTTTGAAATTTTTTTCATTCGAAAACAAATTTTTGTTAACCGGAAATGTTTGAGCACAGGAAATGCAACAACATTTAAACGTGTCAGAGAGCTCAATGGCTCAATTATTGAAGGGTGAAGTGAAGTGGTTGAAAGTAAAACAATTGACGTAGATACATATTTGTGTTAACACAAAATGTAAGAGCATAGTGTATTTAAGGTACATGAACTAACATTCTTTCTTAACAATAAATTCCAGTCGTGGGGCATGCGTTCATCTGACCATATTCTGCATAAGAGTTGATGCAGGTACCTTATCAGTTCCTCGCCGCCGTACCTGAATACCTCAGCTGACAGGTCGTCAGTGCCAACAGCTTTGTTGTTTTTCAGCCGAGTAATCGCTATTCGTACCTCGTCATGGTTAGGTGGTGGGACATCGACTCCATCGTCATCGTCTTCTCCACTACTTTCAGTGCTGTTGCCATTCAGTAGGGTGAAAAAGTGTTCCCCTCATAATTTAAGTACGTTCTGGACATCGGTCTCTAGGTCGCCATGGTTGTTCTTACTGGAGTTCGCACTGGTCTTCAAACATTCATTGGAGCTATAAAATATTGGAGTGAGCTATCGGATGGTACTAAAAACAAAGTCAGTAAATTGATTAAGGACTCTAAATGGTTTTCTCAAGAATGGTAGGGGGTAGATATGTAAAAACTCAATTTTCACAAGAAGTTCATGGCGAACAAAGGGCAAATTTCTGAGCAGCTAACTGTAAAGTCTGTTCTTTACTATATCATAATTTAACATAACTTCCATTTCCTTGATCTAAGCCATTAATGATAATATTCTGATCCGACGAAAACGCACATATAGCCGATTTATCGGCCCATATACACGACTGAAAACCTTTTTTGATGTTAATCAACTGATATGCTGTTCTTTTTTTTTGTATAATTAGAAATGCATTTTTACTTTTTTGACGAAAACTGCCATTTTTGCCCAAATTTTTATTTAACCTTCGTTAATTTAATTTATTTTACAAAATACTTTTTCTAATTTTAGCCAATTTAAATTGATCATATTGGCAATGTAGGTAGATTCTACACTCTTTACAAAAACATATTTATTTTTACATTTTAAGAACACCAGAACAGAAAGCTGTAACGGAAGTATTAAAGAAGTCTTAATTACTCAAATTATGAGTAATTGCTCTAAAAGTGTATTCGTGTTGAAAACTTTTACATCACCAAACATGCGGAGCAGATAAAAATGCAATAAAAAGGTTGAGCAACAACAAAATAGTGAAAAATTTATTGAGCCAAAACATTGAAACGAGACTAAAGTTACGCTGTAAAGTCATTGTAAATGAGCTCCACAGCTCAAAGTGAAAGAAGTTGCATTTGTGTGGTCCATCGGTGACTGATGAGCCACAAAAACACACCCACATAAAAATAATAAGAATCAATGCATCGTAGTAATCGCATTTAATGCAACACGATAGCAAAGGAAAATCTTGAAATTCTCAATTTTGTCAGCTCATCAGTTCTCTGACCTCAAGTAAATGTCAAAATTACACACTAAATGACTTTCCCAGACAAACCAAAAATTTTAAAGCTGTCAAAAGATTATTTTACCATAAAATTTCATAATTTTTTCTTTGCCCTTTCACGAAAAGTGCATACGATAAAACTTAAAAATGTATAAAATATTGTTATACAAAATGTCGACAAGAGCAACTTTGACACCTAAATCAATTTCCCATTTATCTAAGCGTACGCGTTTACATATTTACTCGTACAAAAGTATGTACTTACATTGGTGCTTCGTACAAATATTATGTACTTAACTCACGCTTCCGACTTTGGTCAGCTTGTATGCGTGAAGCATGAAATTGATTTTTATTTTTCTCTTCTCTGTTTTCTGTTTTGCCTTGCACATTTGTATTCCTTTTAACTTTTGGCTTTGGTCTTAAAGACCTCGTTCAGCTTGGTTGCCTTGGTAATGTTGCCTCGAAGCATAATGTTGCGCACAGTGTGACCAATGATTGATTAATCATCCATGTGGGGCTTCAAACATTTACACATACCTATGTAGACCTGCTAATCTGTAGGTGGATAGAAGCCAAAAGGTAAATAGGAAATTCTTGCGCATGAATAATAGACGCTCATTATATTTTCTTTTCTAAAAAAATTTTATCAAACACTTATTTACGTAAACGTTGATAACAAGCCAGCGATGAGATTCAACAGCTGAAGTTTCGTAAAAATTGATTTTATACTAATAATGATACCAATTTAACACAAGATAATTTAACAAAACATAACACTGGGTTAATGATTTTAAATTGATCAAACCACAGAACAAGAAATGAGGGGAAGTTTTACACCCGCAAACATAATTTACCGCGCACATAAGTTTACGCGTCTTTCTTCGGCGTGTCTTTTTTCGCGGTCAGTTTTTCAGCTCGCGGATTTCTTCGTGATATATCTTAATCTTCAGTTTTATCTTTATCTCTATGCCTCTCTCTATCTTTGTCTCTATCTCTATCCTTTTCTTCATCTTTATCTTCATCTTTATCTTTATCTTTATTTAGTCTTTAATCTTTACCTTTCTCTCAACCTTTATCTTTATCTATATCTTTACATTTATCTTTATCTTAACTTTATCATTATCTTTATCTTTATTTTTTTCTTTATCTATATCTACATCTTTACATTTATCTTTATCTTTATATTTATCTTTATGATGTAATGTGGAACGATTTTCCGTTCTCGAACGAAAAATGACACTGAAGATGGCACAACGCCGAAACCGGTTTGTCTCCAAACCAAAATTGACAAGGGATGACGGAAAATCGTTCCACATTATATCATACTCCTACGCTGTCGGAAACACCAACAACAAAAATGAGAATTTATCTTTATCTTTATTTTTATCTTTATCTTTATCTTTATCTTTATCTATATCTATATCTATATCTATATCTATATCTATATCTATATCTATATCTATATCTATATCTTTATCTTTATATTTATCTTTATTTATATCTATATCTTCACATTTATCTTTATCTTTATCATTATCTTTATCTTCATCTTTATCTTTATTTGTATCTTTATCCTTACTGGTATCTTTATCTGTACCTTTTATTTACCTTTATCTTTCTCTTTATTTTTTCCTTTATCTTTATCTCGTTCTTTATTTTTATCTTTTTCGCCATGTTGATTTTCCAATTCACTACCGTCGCTGAGAGGTTTCACTTCGAAAAAAACATATGTACAAAAATATTTCTCCTCAAATATACCGTGTTTCCTACAATACATTTGCTTTACGTCTTCCATTACATAGCTGAATTTCTTTTCTTATTTTCTCCCTTTTGATTTGTGGCTGTGGCTGAATAATGCGACCACAGTAGAATAGTTTATTGCGAGAGCGTGATGAAAGTAATAAAGCAAAAAGTTTAACTATTCTTCGGTGAGTTTGACAATTAACTTTCTTCTATGAACGTTAAAATAAACTTTGATAAATTTGTAAAATACTGAATAGTAAATAATATACGCACTCAATCTCTAATTTTCTAGACAGCATTTACTTCTTTGAACGGATACCTGCAAAAAGACCAGCTTCAAGTTTGGCTTAGCAATGAAAATATACAAATTACTTCTTAAGTACATAGCGGCTGTTTTATTTACGATTATCATTTTAAAACTTTTATAAGTTTTTTCATTAAAATTCAATATCTTTAGATTTCGTTCTCTGTTGCTTACGCTTTGATTACATCACACCCATTTGGCGAGGTCGGCAAACTTAAAAACAGGGTATAAACATTTGTACTAAGGGCATTATTAATGGCAAATACAACAGCTACATGGCAGGCTGCTGTTACGGCTTAGTACTAGATGCTATTGAAGTAATTATTTTTATTTTCCTAGATACATATAGCTTTAATTTAGTTTTCTTACGCCGCTGTTTGTTTGATGCTAGCACAGCTTGTAATTTCTACTAATATAAATGACTTCCGTAAGTGTTTAAACTGTTCTTCTATGTTTTAAACTTCTATGCCTGCTCTTTGTTTTATTCACACCTCCAAGTAGCAGCCTTTTTTAGGAGTTGGAATATCATTATCTCGCACCAGTTTCATTTTTATACCATAGAACTCATTCACTATCAAATGACAGCAAAAGTAAGCAGTGAAGTGGATGACGGATAAAAAGAAACAAAGAAATTTTCAAGATTTACTGTGTGACGTCTGTGTCTTAAGATGTCATTGCCTTTAGATAAGGTGTTGTGCTTTGAAAGTAAATGTACTACTTACATGCATACATACAGTGACGAAAATATAAATAGGGAAGAGACATTTTAGCATTCTTTGACTATTTCCTTTTCGTTTTTTTAATGTTTACTTTTTTTTGTGGAAGTATAGCTCGTTATCTAATAAAAGCCATGTAAGTCAAAATTCCAAACCTTATACATTTCATTTTCTTCCAGAGACCGAAAATAACCGTTAAATATAAAAATTTTTATTTTTATTTGTTTTTGTTATTTTTTGGCCTTTAACAATTATATTCAACAATTTGTTGAATATTTTTATTTTTAGATCATTGCAAAATGGTTATTTTTGATTTTTATTTTTTCGATCAAGAATAATCGTTAAATTTGGATTGCTTTTTTATGACCGATTTAAATATTTTATGATCGAAAAAATAAAAATTACAAAATAACGATTAAGTTTTATCGAACAACTAAAAATCATACTCAAAAGAATTCTAAGAAATCGTATCAAAGATTTAAAATTTTGATAAAAGTTTGTTAAAATTCGTCAAATTTTTATATATGTTCTACAAAGTTTGACATTTTTATTTACATGGTTTGTTTTAGATAGTAAGCTATGCTATATTTCATAGACAAAAATAATACAAATTTTTTAAACAAAGCATAATGGTCAAAACTTGCTAAAATATCTCTTCCCTATTTACATTTTCGCCACCGTACATATGTACCTGCAATTACTATTATTTTTCCTCAAGTTGCCTAGGACAACTAAGTCTTACATGCCTCTTACTCTTTAATCAAACTCTGAGCTTATCTTTTTTCGGAAGCAATTGAGAAGTGCTCTTCTCTAAAACACTAAAAATGCGGATGGGATGAAACAAGAAACTTTCAATTTTCATACAATCCCAGGAATTCGAATGCTTACCATTTTTTCGGTTTCTACACTCGCATTGTCTGCAAAAAATTTAGTTGTTTGAGAGTAAGTTTGAGTCCGAAGGATATGCGTATGTATGGAGCCATCGTACTTTCAAACAGAGGCATGTTTTCCGCCTGCCATCTCTGTCTGGCTATTGAAAAAGCGATATCTCAAATGATTTAGTTGCTTTGCCTCGAAACTTACAAATCGACTTAAAAAGTGTTAAATCGATTCTACCTCTTCTTTATTCCAAAAATAGCTTGCATATGCCATCATTAGAGTATAGTTGTGTTAGCAAAGTGCCCGGAAAGAATACTCACAGCCAATTTGTTTAATTTTAACAGCTCGTAAGTGCTTTTCCTGGATAAGCTCACCCATAAAGCCCTTGAGAATTCAACTCGTCCCCCATTTGTACAAAACTTGCTAGCACTAGGTTACCTGGAGTGGCTTTAATAAGCATTAGCTTTATCTGCAATTAAAAAAAAGCAATTAAAAATAGCATTGCAATCAAACCTATAAACTGGCAATAAATACGATATCGCAGCTGCTTACTTAATAAATTTCCTGGTAAGCTTTTAGAGGCTTCCTTTTAGCTTCTCAGTTTCACAGCGCGAAACAAAGCTAATGAAATGGAGCCGCCGCCAACTGCGCTGTAGGAGTAAATCAGGTAGCCAAAGCAATTTCAATTAAATTCAAGTTAAGCCAAATAAATCGCATTGCCATTAGCCGCTCATTAAACCTCTACCCGCTGATTGCCAACTCCACAGTTTACCGCAAATTTAGTTTCGGCAGCACAGAAGCGCTTTGTTGCTCCCACTTTTAAGTGCTCAAGTATTTCATTTAGTTTTGTTTCTTGATCTTATTTGGGTTTCCTTTTTTATTATTGTGCTTTTAAGTAGCTTGTAAGCGGCAGCGGAGCAAATGCGCGCGTGCCAAAGTGGTTCTTTGGCTGCTGTGGAGCAGATTTGGCATTCGTGCCGCAGGTTTGCATCACTTTCGCGAATATTTTATTGATCGGTTGACGGTTTGCTTCTTATTTTTCTCTACGCTTTGGTTTCTTCCCATTTAATTATTTTTTCAATCTTTTTGGTTTTTTTTATGATATTTTTTTCTAAGCAAACACACCTTTTCGTTGTTCATTTTTTATTGTTCCTTTCTTTATATGCTGGTAATGTTGTTCTCATTTTTTTTATTAGTTTCATTTTCAGTATTATTTCAATGTGCTGACAACAGCAATTAATTGCCAACACTGTGATTTCCCCAATGCATTGTAGAGAAATTGAAATGAATTCTAGTGATTTATCGCCATGCATATTTTAAATTTTTTAGGTTTAGAATGTTTTGGGTGTGGCTGTGTGGCTTCTTGGAGAAAACGCGACTATAAAACCCAGCTTTGCACAAACCAGAGAAATTTTAAGATAAAAAATCTAGAAGCCGGTCGAGCTTAACCTTTGTTTCTATATTAAACAAATAAAGAAGTCCTAAAAGTGGCGTGAAGAATTTTAAATGAAATTTGAATTTTTAGATATTTTGTTGAGCTAAATGGCAAATCAGACCATGGTGTTCCTCTGGGAAATTTTAGAAAGTGCTACACGCTAAAAAAAGATGAAGGCACTCTGACCCAATCGCCTCAACTAACATTTCTGTATGGATGGATCAAACATGAGCGAAGGGTAGGAATTGCTTAATTTTGTCTGATGGGCTGATGGCTAATCAACCATATAAGCTACCATACACAGACCTCAGCATTTTGAAGGTGGGAATCTATACGGAAACTATAAGTAAAGCAGCTGATTGGGAGCAGTGTTGCCGCGCGCGAAAAATAAAAATTACCAAACTTTGTAACCAAAAGATAACCACATTTTCAGTCAGAAATTAACATCTTATTTATACTCATATATGCATATAGGTACACAAGTACTTTCACTTCTCTTCCACGTACTTATAATACCTGTGGCATTTTGATAAAACAACTTATCTCGAGTCAGGCAATTTCCTCTTCAGAGCAATATTTCATTGGATTCCCAAATTAACAACTAGCAATCCATAGGCGTACTTTTAGATGCCCATTAAATAAAAATATAAAATTTTTAAAGGGAAACATATTTTTTCATTCAAAGTCAAACCTTCTAACCTTCAGTTTCGCAGATTTCGTTATGCGAACAAATGAATAATACCCTTGTGTACAAGTGCGCTCGGTTATAATGAGCGCTATAGCATTGGTATCTTTGTTTAGTGAAAATCCAAATTTCGTTTTCTCAGAAATGCATATGGGCAAATCTCCGGAACCGTGTGCTTTTGTGTCACTCACCTTTAAATTAATTTCATTAATGTGATTTTACTTTCTATAGACAACTTGGGCCATTTTGATAACAAATGTGCCGATTTTTTGTAACTTATTTAATTTCTTTTATTTTAATAATGTCATCTCAATTTTAATAAACAATAAAAGTCATTAAAATAACAATATTAACGTGTCACTCAGGGTACTCTGGGCACAAAACGGAGACATTCGAAAATCATGGCCAATAGTAACTGAAATATTGGAAAATGTATGAGTTGTTGAGAAAAAGATGTGCTCCATATTGGAAATAAACTATAATAATTTGAAATTTGTCACTCGTAATATTCAAAACTTCAACATTTGAAGTTCTTTTCCATTTTGCACTTTCAGCGTTTACTAAATTGTTCTTATTTGTTTTTATATAAATTAATTACATATTAAAAAATAAAAGAAGACATTTTACAGCTGCGTGCGTTCAAAAATATAAAAAATATAACAAATATAGCCTGGATATGTATTTGCGTGAATGGCTTCAAATTTCCATTTTTTTTTTTGATAGCACACTGACGGACTTAAACATAACAGGTTGGAATCAAGCGTGATCGGTGGATAACATTCTCAGTATAATAATCTGAAAATGCTAAATATTTATTCTAATAAAACATAACAATATATGACTAATAAATGCCGCACAGGATCGAAAATCAACTTTTTTCTATAACAATATTTAATATCTCGAGAACGAGAACAGATTGCTAAATAAAACGGTTTTGTAAAGCTTATAAAATAGAAAATTCAGGAAGAATACTATCGGTGGATAAAAAAAATTACCTTTACCCCTAAAATTACCCTCAAATTTAAGGGTTTAAACCCTTTTTCTTTTTTTTTTTTGACTTGAAATGATAGTGCAAAGAACTTTTTAGAAGGTTGTAAACACAAAGTTTTGTTAATTGCATCAGGGAGTCTATTTTCTTGGTCGTACGAACCGAAAAACGAATTTAAATATTTTTGGAAAAGTTCGATACACGCTTATTAGTTGAAAAAAAAGAAAAAAATTTATTGAAATATCCCATGGAATAAAAAAGTACCTTGGCCCGAAGCCCGATCTTTAAAACAGCTCTCCAAAGTAAAATAGAAATTTCAAATAAAAAAAAACTGAAACATCTAATAGAAGGAAAACTAAAAAGAAGACGAAAAATCCAACTAAAAGAAAGTAGAAAAAACGCAAATATGATTGGACGTAAAATTTACACAGTAGAAAACACCAAAAAAAAAGCAAGTCACAAAAATACATACGGACACAAGAATTCAATTTTAAATAATTAATTAATTAATAAAATTTGATATTAAAATTATTTTGTAATAAGAAATCGTTTGGGTTGGTTTGTCTATACAGCTTCTTTTACTTCACTTATTACGTTGGAATGAGTAGACCGAAATTAATGTTTTGCACATACACACGTTTCTAAGGGGTCACACTTTTTTTAAAAGTACTTTCTTATTTCATATAAACTAATTTTACAAAAAAAGATGCGTTGTTTCCTTTAAAAAAAGTCTTACAAAAGTAATATTATCACTACACGGAAGAGGGTTCTGCGCGAAAATACTGTGGCGGTGATAGTCGGAATTCTACTGAGAAGGGTTACGAAGGCCACCTACTCGAAAGAAGGTTCTGCGTGAAAATACCGCGCCTTATAATACTTAAAACAAGCGAAACACAAGTAAAAATTGTGATTTTTGGTCATTTTTCTAAGAGCTCTCTATGGACCCATAAGGGGCCTAAGAGGTAGGAAGTGAAATTTTTGTAGATGGCAGTTCATGCCCTTTCTAAACTAATGAGTAGAAGGTGCCACGCCCACTTGCCCTCAGCCCAAGGCCCCTTTAACCGTCGGCCAAATAGGAAAGTTTCCTCAATTATTTCTACCGTTTTTTTACTTATAACTAGAGAAGGACCGAACTTCGGCTTCGGCTTTGGCTTCGGCCATGTTTGGCCACAAAAGTTCGGTTGGGTTTCCGTTCGGCTTCGCCAAAAAAAAAGCCGAACTTTGCCCGAACATTAATTATTGAATTATTACCACATGTATACATGCCATAACAAGTTTTTTATGTTATTTTTACAAGAATACTTATGTAAGTATGTTACTTTCTGAAATTTATGTGATTGAAACTAAAGTATGTAAATTTTTTGCTTTTTTATCAAAAATAATACTGCATTTTTAAAAAGTCATTGCTTGTTTATTACTTGGGCCCTTGAAAATGTTCGGTTCGGCTTCGGTTCGACCTTAAAAATCGAGGTTCGGTCGTTCTCTACTTATAACTCTTTCAGCAATCAAAGGAAATGAATCACGCAAGAAATTATTGTTTCCTTCATTGATTTCGAACCATTTTATGTATAATTTATATTTGTGCGTTCAATTTAAAATTTTAATTTTTTTAACGCGGAATCACTCGGTTATGGAGATTTGCCCATATCTTTTTGTTTATTCATAGAAACGTAATGAGTTTACTACAAAATCATAGTGGCACATAAGTATCCCTTATAGGATTTTTTTTATCTCGCCCTTGACCGATTTATTAATTTATATATTTATTGATAAGTCTGTCTACACCTGCCACCTTAATAACAAGTTAGCCCTTTTCTTGGCAAAAGTGTACTTAGAGCCTTTCTCTGCCTTAAAAAGCTACAATGGAATGATTTGCTTAGATATGATTTTCCAGTATCTGTAAAAAATCGTTAAATTAAAGATCTAACCATTGCGTTTACATTTGTTTTTTTTCTTTATTTGATCGGAAAAATATTGCTTAAGAATAAAAAATAATAGCCAATATCAAATGCAGTATGCTAATTAATAATGCAAATACATCCATATGAGGCTGATTACCTACCGTCGAGTTTGGCTTAAAATCATTTTCGTTTTTTCTTTTTTTTAATAAGGAACCGCAAACCACAGAATTTGTAATTTATAATGCAAAAAGGTAAAAGCAATAACTTGGGGTATAAAAAAGTCATTGGTGAAATATTGCCAATGCAAAAAACGCCTTTCAAAGAAATGATAAAGTACATAAAGTGGCAAGATAATGAAGATATCAGAGACAATACACAGCAATAATTATTCTTACTCAAAACGAAAACTTATCTGTCTTCAGCTGTCATGAAAATTTAATGCACCAGCAATTAATACGTAAATACAGGTTTTGTCTCCTCTGGTTTTTTTAACTTTTAATATCAATGCTCTCACAAAAACGGAAGTAATTGAATATACTTCCGATTGATAATAACTCGAAGATACTATGTACACTATAAACTAATAAGTAGCATACATCCGACTACTTCCTTGCCACTGCAAATTAATTCTCAACGCATTATGTGTTGAGATTCGCTGTCATCGGTTATCTAGTAACTTCATTGCCACTACACTGTGATTATTGCTTGCAAATGCAATTATGTATTTTATGTAGAAGTACGTACACAGATGTCAGTTGCTAAAGTGATACAAATGTTCGTACGTACAAAGAAAATATATTATCTATGCACTTTTAGTAAGATCACTCAGGTAACTAATTTCAGTACTTCCGTTTGGCAAACGTAATTTTATTTATACTTTTACGGCATTGAGATATGCTACAAAAGTTTAAGTAAAATAAAAATACCTCGAAAGAAATGCTCAAGTGTGTCTCTTTCGGTTAAATATTTTGTGGTTCTTACGAAAGAAAACCAAAATTTAGATTCTGAAACAATAAGTTTCTAGGAGACATTTTTTGAGAATGATGAATATCACCAATATGAACCTTCATTTCATAAAATTGAATATTGGTTATTGATTAAGCAAAAAATTGCTTCGCAAACATTAGAGTGGGTCTGTCCAACTTAAGTTATGCCGACTCACCCTTCAAGTTTGGAGTCATCTGCATTTATGGCAATACGCAATGGCGAGGTCCGCTGTACCATCATTTTGGTGTTGCTATTACAATTTTGTATTTATTATCAAAAAGGAGAGTCGGTAGTAATGGGTACCTTGACTATCACTGACGTAGCTAGAATAGCCGAGTGCTCTGAAACTACTTCGATTCATTAATATGCAAAATGCAAAAGAAATTCACTATCGTGTAGAACATTCTCATAGACGGCGACTGTCAAAATTTCAGCAGAATCGGACTCATAATTTTGTTTTGAACGCGTGTGGAAGCATATCCGCGAATTTTAGAAAAACTTAAAAAGAGCAATATCGGTCGGTGATTCGAGTCTTGATTTTGGAAGGGGAATCACGCAGCGAAATCAAAGAGCGCTTGGATGCTGTGTACGGTGATTCTTCTCGTTCGATGGTGACCATCAAAAATTGAAAACGGCTACCATGGAGGATAACGTGACAAAAATCCATGATCTCGTATTGGCAGACCGCCGATTGAAGATATGCGAGATAGCTGAAACAGTAGGCATCTCAGTAGACTGCGTGGGTCACATCCTGCATGAAATTTCGGGCATGAGAAAGCTGTCGGCGTGATGGGTGCCGGAAAACAAGCGCAACTGTGAGACCACCTCAGAGCAGTGCCAAAATTGGTCGAATTGGGCTACGAACTGCTGCCCCATCCAACGTATTCTCCAGATTTGGCCCCGTGCTACTTCTTTTTGTTTTCAAACTTGAAAAAGTCGATCGCCAGGCAGAAATTTTAGTCGAATCGGCAGGTCATCGCCACAACGGAGGCCTACTTCGCATACCTCCGGATAACGTATTTTTCAGACGGGTTAAAGAAGTTGGAGCATCGTTGAGTCAAGTGTATCGAGCTAAAAGAAAACTATCACGCATGTTCTGCAAATCGATTTGTAATTGGTGCGATTCGCAAAATATATTTTTTATGAAAGAAATAAATATTTCAAATTGACACTGCTAAAAACACAACATTTGCGTCATTTCCGTCGATTTAGTGCCAAACTTTTGCCTTTTTTTAAGACAATTCCAAGAAAGATTTTGTAAATCGCACCGATTTCAAGTTGTAGGATTTGCTGAACCCGCCAGTATGTTGAGAAATAAATCGCCACTTTTCGTTATTCTTTTGTAGGCTAAATACTTATCGGACCACCCTCGTATGATCGACCTATTCGAGTCTTCTTTGTGAAGATTAATTTATGGAGGTTGAAAATTAAGGACCACAACTTTTTAGTATAGTTTTTTTAATTAATTTAAATTAAATACGTAGTTACGTAATTTACTAATTTTACGTTCATAAAAATAATACTGACTTTTCTTTGTATTTTTTGCAGGTATGTATTTTCAATATAATCCGTCGCTTAAGAGTCCGTTTTTTCATAAAATTTTTTGAGTAAGTGTAAACGAGTTAGAATTTCCTCATTGGTATATTTTAAGAACTTCTTGTACTAAACTTCAAAATTATTAATAGCTTACCATATTTAGAAATGAAACTGCCTAGTCTTTAATTAACATATTTCTTATAAGTACTCTTTTTCCAAGCATCAAAGACTCCAGTGGTTTTAAAACTCATCGCTTACAAGTTTAGATCATTATTATTTACAACATACTGCTTGTGTATATATACTAAATACATACAAATGTATTCGCGATGGCCTAACCAATCACCGCAGCTTTCAGGAATAGTAAGCGAAAGTACTCATTTCGTGCAATTCTTTATGCTGCAAGCGTACTTGCTATACCGCCGGAGTGAAGTAATTTTGCAACAGCATTAAATTACTATTGATTGCCTATCAACAAACTACCGTTGCTGCGGCTAGATAGTTAATTTATAATTGATTCTATGTGCAATAGACAGTAAATAATTAATCATTACAGAAATTGTAGTAACTGTTTTTTTTAAGAAAAATACACGTGTCTGTGTTTGTGTGAGAGTGCACGCAAATCAATTAATATTTGTACGATTCATTTATCTAACGACTCAAATTAAGATATCTTATAGCGTTTTCTTTTCTACCGAAAAATTTTACCTTCTCAGTACCCTCATCGCACCAACACTAAGGAGAGGGCAAAGAAAAGGCAACATTTTTTTAGAAAGAAAACTCCAGTAAGTAAATGGGTTTCAAAAAGTATTACAAAGCCTTAAATTTGGCAAACTTAAAGAAAGGACTGAGGAACAAAAGAGATAATTTCGATTTTTGAGATAAAGTATTAGAGGAAAAAAATTAAAAAAAAAAATTTTTATATTATTACTATTTTATGTATGTACATACATTAGGGTGGGCCGATTTTTTTTTTTTTTGCTAAACCGTATGGTATTTTCTCATTTTTCTAATGTAAGGAGTAGAAGAAACTATAGGTTGGAATTTTAACCAAATATTAATTTTTTTCGTTCTATGTTGGTAGCAATATATTCGCCATTTCTTAGAACTTTTACATACAAAATATTTATATTGAGGTTTCTGGCATTGGTTTTATTTGTTCATTTATCCATTAGTATTCCTTGCAAATGCATACTTTTCGTTTTCAAATGTTTACTATCAATGCGAGGAAGTTTTGTTCTACAACTTTTTAAACAAATTCAACAATACAATGTAAAATTTGACGTTTCAACATAGTGTGCCATTTGTGCATCTGATTGTATGAAAATAAATAAAATTAAATCATTTGTTAAAAGTAAATACATTTAGTTTGTGGATTTTAAAGTAAAAATATTGACGAACTGTAAAAAGTAAATACATACCTAAATAACAGTTTTTGTGCTTAGTCACTAAACCTCGATATATAGCCGTTTACGTCATCGAAATCTCAGCCGTCTTGTTTCTTTTGGTAGAAAGAGTGATTTTCATTTCATTTAATTTCATTTATTCAATCAACAAACAAGATGCTTACAGACTATATGAAGAGTATACATACTATTTATGCATAAGATAACTAAAAATAAGGGAAAACATTACTTATGACAAGTGTCTTATGAGTAAATTCTTAAAATAACCCGAAGAATAAGAAAAATCAAAGTCTAAGGAAGAAGAATAAGTATTAAACTGAGCTAGCTCTCTCCTCAAAAGATCATTCGTCCCATAGACAGTTTTAGCAACACCCACAAAAAACAATTCATTACAACGAAGAATACGTAAGGAAAAATTAAAACGAATTTTCATGAGAAGGTAAGGGCAGTCAATTGAGCCTGCAATTATACCAAAGACAAAGCACATCGACAACAGAGTATGCCTAGACTCTAAGGACATGAGATTAATCAATGCACAACGAGAACGATAAGATGGGATAGGGTCTACAAATTTCATAGAGCACAAGGCAAAGCGTAAAAAACCCCCCTGAACAGACTCTAATCTACTAACATAAACTGCATGAAAAGGTATCCAAATAAATACCGCATATTCTAACCTGGACCGAACTAAAGACGAGTACAAGTTTGAAAGTATAAGGATCAGAAAACGAAGAACAATTACGACGAATAAAGGCCCATATGTGAGTGGTGAAGTTGACCTTGGTGTCAAAATAAACACCCAATTCTTTAAATTCACTAACTGATTTTAGCGGGAAATTAGAGATACAGTAAGATGTAGGAACAATACTCATCACTTTTGCGTGATATTTATTTACCCAGGGCGAGGGATATTTTTAAGTATTACTTTTTTCTAAGTGATCAAGAGAAAAATCAAACGAAAACTTTTGGATACAAAATTTTTACTACCTTGGTAACAGAAAAATTTGTTAATATTTGGTTTTAATTTAATGTCGATAAGATAATAGAAAAATTATTGTCATGAATCTTAATATACACTTTTATGCAATTAACTTTTTTTTATTACAGAAATATAATTTATTTTATGACAAAAGCAGTACAGATCCAAGTTTCAGTTGCAAGTGCAATGTTTATAAAAAAATTAACAAACTTTTATAAAAATTTCAAATTTTTGCATTTTTATTGACGATGTCAGTCATTTTCGACAATTTTTTTGAAGAAAATGAGCAGCATCTTAATAAAATTACCAAAAATCAGCGGTATGTCCTAGCTACTCTTTAAACTTACACTTTATTGTGCTAAAATTCAATGGGCTGGCAAACTGTGTACTCAAAATCTTTTTAAGGTATCTAACCGGCCTATGGTTTCTTCTACACCTTATCTTAGAATTAACTATAGAAACTAAAAATACCATACGATTTGTCGAAAAATGTTCTGCCGTACAATTTGACCCAATCTACTACACATAAATTCATTTCTGAAATTTCATTGAATTTTCTTCGAATAGCTTTTTTAAAGCTTCCAGTAGGTTCAGGTAAATTTATTGGCAACACTTTTCAGATCCTCATTTAATATTCAAGTAATGAATTTTTAATGACAGTACATTTAGCTATTTAGCGCACAGTAGCCAGCGCCATGACTTTAATTTTTTCTTCTTCTTATCAAATTCATTCGTAATTTAATTGCATTGCGTATACGCAGTGGGCATTCAAAAACAAATTTATTTCACTGTGCAAAAAATTCGCATTTGTAATAGCAAACACCGTTGGAATTGTGAATGCAACATGCTTGCCACACTTTGTCAGCTGGGTGAATGTACAGCAAAAGCTAAGGTGCTGACTGTACCTGCGACAACACAATCACGTAAAAGTCGCGATGTATACACTTAAGTATATATCTTCGTATCAATACGGAAGTTAACAGTAGCTTTCAGCTGCCGGTCAATAATTACCTGCCAATGATGATCTTGCAAGTTAACGTACGGTTTGTTTGATGACAAAGGATTGGCGCGCATGCGCTCTGTGCGTAGCTAATTAATTCATTTGATTTGCAATAATAAAAAAAGCTATAAATAAACTATAGGAGCTTAAGCTACAAAAGCAATACTAATGCAGAAATTTCTACGTGTGTACGTACCTTTAAATGTGCTGTTTTTTTTGTAGTATTGTTTGCTGTCGCATTTGACTGGCACGCGCCAAACCGGTCCTTGGCAGCTGCACCCAAAACGTCTAAGTCTCTTTTTCTGCTCTCTGTTGTGGCCCAGCAGCAGCAGCAGCAGCAGCTGTTGGTGCGGCATAATTGATGAGGCATTCGATTACGACAGCGAATTGACTCGTGGCCAGCAGACTGAAACTTTCACACATGCATATATACGTATATAGTATGAAAAGGAGATGGGGAATTGTATTGAATCCATTATAACTTTGGCTCCAAGCAAAAAAATTGCTAAAAGTTATAAAGATTTTTAATTCCATAGGCACTTTTCGACTGTAGGTTAACTTCTAAGTTGAAGAGAGAATTAAAGTACTTAGAATAATTATTGTTGTATGTAGAAGTTAAGTTATTATTTGTGGGAGATATTTACTTTTTAAGGACATGGTAAACTGCGCTCTTTTTTGTTCTAAATTTTTTTGGAAATTGGGTTTTTCTTGAAATTTTTTATTGCAGTTTCAAAGTGAGCTTCCATAATCAAAACCTCACTACCCTTTTGCAAGGAAAACTACTTCTTAGGAAAATATAATCACATGGATTTTTTTTAACAAAATTTTGCTCCAGCTTTTGCTGAAAGTTAAATGAAAAGTTTTAGCGCAAAATTTCAAAAAGTAACAATTTTGTTAATGAGTTACTTTTGAAGAGCGTGTGCGATATATAAAACATAGGGCGTACAGCGGGATGCGAACAGATTCCTAAGGACCATGCCTATATTTTAAATAAGATTGAGCGATTGTGACTATCAGCTCACGGAAATCAACTTTGGCGACAGATGTGAGTAATACCGTTTTAAAAAGCGACAATATTCCAGTCTTCACAGATATTTCCAAATTTTCGATCAATAAGGGTCCTGGCATTTTTTGCTAGCCACTCTGTGTGAGTGAAGCAAAAAAAAACAAGGCGAGAAAGTTGGTAAGCATAATCAACCTTGTTTCCTCAAATTGTAAATAATTAGGCTTTAATTAATACCTCACAGTGTGGAAAATAATGGTTTTTTACAAAATCTAATATCCCATGAATAAGAGCAGCTAGCGAAATAAATTTTGAGATGGAGAACTCAAGAAAAATTGCTTCGTCGGATAAAAAAACTGCATTGACCTTAAAAATTAATAATAATAATAATAACAAAAATAATAATAGATTGGCGCTTACACATCAGTTAGTGTTTGGCCGAGCTTCTCCTCCGATTTGTGGCGAGCGCCTTGATGTTGTCACACAAAGGGGGGGGGGACCTACAGTTTTACGCCGACTCCGAACGGCGATTGTATTTTTATGAGAAGCTTTTTCATGGCAGAAGTACCCTCGAAGGTTTGCCATTGCCTGCCGCCGAAAAAACCTTTTTTCTAAATTTTTTTGCGGTGTTGCTTTGACCAGGGCTTGAACCCAGGCCTGCGGAGCGGAAGCGCGCACTGCTTACCACTACACCACAGCGGCCGCATAAAAATTACCTTCAAAAAATAATTTTTATTTTTGTAACTTTTATACCTGGAATAAAAAAAAAAAATAAAAATAAAAATAAAAATAAAATAAACAAAAATTAAAAGATTTTACTTCTGAGGGTCGTTTTTAAGTTCAAGAAATTTTTTTATTTGTCTACTTAAACAGCATTGGTGAAATTTAAGACAAAAAAATCAAAATTTTTTTCGGTTCTTGCGACCATGAAAATTGATGCCTTAATGCAAGTACAGAAAAACCACATGTTTAAAACTATATACAAATTTCATTGGATACTGTACTTAGGTTTAAAAAGAAAAGAAAAATAAAAGGCCTTTTTGAAGGTCATATAAAAGCTCAAAGTTTTATATACGATATACTAGATTTTGTCACAAAAAGTTTAATTTTGCAAACTGTGCGCCTCCAGGCTGGCAACGATATTCACCCACCTCATTATACACTAAGCCTCTGGACACAGTTGTATCTCGGGCCGATTAAACAATTTTCTGCTTAGTGTCGCTTAGAAAACTCGTGTCTCAGGGTCGGTTTTAAAGAGCTTGAAGGTGGTCTTTCCGAAATCTTAGTTGGCCTTGTTTTCGCATGATTGACTACTTATCTTTTTTACTGGCACTTGGATGTTTAAACTTCCTCAATTGAGAAGCAAGACTATCTGCAAACTTTCTCCATTTGTTTTCTCCGCATTTACTAGTTTCTAGCTGTGTATGGAAATGTCTATTGTTGAACTCTTGTGACAAATTTAAGATTTCCGATGGCTTCGATGGTTCCACCAGTTTCCGAACTCTCGCTTTAGCTGCCGAGTGAATATTCCTGGTTTCGACAACTTTCAGAAGAGCTCCTTTACAAAATTCGACTTTATTGACTACGAAGGTTCTGTACGTGATGAGTGTAGACCTAAGTGCTCAGCTGCGCCTAAGCGGCTTGATACCTAAAGAACTTACCTTCTTCATTGCTTTTGTCTACGGCGCCTTAGAGTTTTTGAACTTTTGCTATCTCACCAAAGGTTCGAGTCAAGGTGTTTGGCTCTTTTTAGTGCCATTTCTTCCTATATAATTTGCCGATCATTGATTCTTAGCGATATGCGCCTTTACGTTATATACATGTCCGCTGGATGACCACTTGAACCTTTAGAAAGTTCCTCTTCGAGACTCGACTTATTACCCAGTCCTGCGGACAATTTTAGAGGGGTCTGATCTGGTAAAGTTATTGGCACTACTGCAGCTAAATCATCTGTCCTTGTGTCCATTTCAACAAACTATATTTGCTTGTTAGTGAGCTCACTACTATAGGGTACAGGACGCTCGGTGTTTTCGCTGCGAACCTTCGGGAAAAAATAATTATTGAACTAGTATTGTTGGATGTAGCTACATCTATTTATTCCGTCGTTATTGGCTCTGCTGTAGGACAGCTAGGTGGGATAAATGTAATATAAAATAGGGTGGTCGCCATTAAAATTAGCCGCAAAAGCATTGTCTGATGTCATTAGGGGCCTCCTCGTTTTACTAGATTGTGCTAACGCAAAAAATATTACAAAGATAGTGTAAGGTGAAATTATTGTATTCTAGCCTAAAAGATATCGCTTTTTGCACAAAAAAAATTTCAGCGGCTTGGCCAGAGTATTTTTTTTATAAAAACTCTCGTAAAAAATGTGTATTCATCGTATACTTACATTACAATTTTAAATTGAATAAAATTTAAATTGAAAAATTGAAGTTTTTCCAAAATACTTTTCCCTGAGCGTTTTTAATTTGCAATAGAAAAATGTCAACTAGTTATTTAATAACTTTTAACGGGTCAACAGTCAATGTTGATAATAAACTAATAGCAAACCAAGGAACAATTTTTGTAAAATTCGCATGGGGTTTTAATTTTTTTTTCACTGTCTCAATTCATAAACCAAACCTTCGCATAGCTTAAAGTCAAGTTCAGTTACTGCAATGTTGCCGCCAACTCGATATTATTTTTTATGTGTGACCGTCATGAGTGCGCACGCGCGGCTGCTTACACAAAACCAACTGGTTGAGTCGAAGTACAAGCAGGAACAAGCCACAGATAGCATACATACACATACGTACGAACATACATGCAAGCCTACAATGCAATCAAGCGTGCATCAATGCATACAGCTCTCGAAGAAAGGCAGCAAAGGCAACAAAGGCAGCAGTCAATGCCACAGCAATCGACTCGATCTATGCTAAATGCGCTAGATGCTGCGAAGTAGCAACGGAGGAGACCAACAGTTAGAATCGATGGTAAATTTATGTGGGGCTCGTGCTATGGCACTTAATATTGGCTGTTTAACAAGTTCGTAACAACTGCAGTGGGCATATATGTATATGTAAGCATGAAAGCAAACCTACTTTTGTACATATGTATGCACATCTAAGCACACAAACAAACAAGTTCAAATACAAATACACACAACCGTCAGCGCGCCAACATTAAGATGCATTGATGAGCAGTTGCCCAGCTGCGCAAGCACTTAAAAAGGCCATCCACACATTTCCAAAGCGCAGCCATTGAAGCAAGGAAGTGGGCGGCGAGCACAGGCAGGCGAGAAGTGGTGGCTACTACGCAGGCTACTGGTATTGCAGCAACATTTAAGCGCAGCGCATGCACTCGACGATGGCAATGGGTGATATTTATGATGCTGTCAAGTAACCTCGCTGCTTCTATGTTTTTTTTTCTTTTGCTTTTGTTATTGCACTATCACTTGCTGCCATTTGCTTTTATGCCTTTTTGCTGTTTTAATGCTTCATAATATTAGCGTTGTGTATTACTCGCTGCTAGACGCATTGTTATGATGGTTCATGACGCCAAATGATGTTGTCGCCGTTAGAATGGCACACAGCATGCCACGCTGTGTGTAGTAAGCAGAAGAAGACGAGGGAGGGGAAAAGCTTTAAAAGCGGATATAAAACCGGCTGCACCATGTGTAGAGCGCTCTCTTCGGCATATGAAATAGCTAGGAAATGTTATTTAATTGTACTCATAAAGCCAAGTTTTCAATTACCTTTTTTAGAATATTAAATCAAAAGACTTTAGGCACGAACTTGTATTTTACACTATGGCAATTGGTTTTGAACATGCGAATAAATCGACATAGTAACACTCTATACTGAAAATGTGCGCAGTAATAATAGACAATGATCGCAAAAAACGATCGAAATAAAAGTTGTCGCCTATGCTGAATATGTTGCTATGGCATACAGAGACAAGCTCCCACTGATACTGTAGGCCTTGATGTGGAGCGCGTTGTATGACTTATCAAGATAGTCCACATATTGCGGTGTCTGGGCTAATTAGAAGAAAGTTGTACTTACGCGTTACCCTGGACAAAAAGCTGACCTTGAAGAAGAATATAGCGCAGCGTTATGAGACGTCTTTTACATCTAAGAACTCCTGCAAGAATGTTATAGGCAAAGGGTCTGAACACAAGCATTTGCCGCTGCATTTATACAGCCATAGTTAGACCAGTTCTCCTACATGGAGTGTAGTACGTTGTGAAGAGTACGGTGGCCTACTCTAAATAAGTAACCAATCTTAAACTATTTAGCAAACTACATAAGAAAACCAAAAAAATAGTGCTTTAAAAGTATTCCTAGATATTCTGCCGCTGGATATAGATAAGATAGATTTCTCAGTGTAAGCCAGGACTACTGAGACCCTGTCATATTCTGCACAAATTTGGTATTCTTCTGGAGAGCATGGACCGCCGTGCCTAAACTTTAGTTCCATATCGAAATTTTGCTATGGAAATCGCCAAAACGAAAGTGGAAAGCTAAATGCACCACCTGATAGAAAAAGTCAGAGATAATTCCAAATTAAACGGCAAGGTGGAAGGAAGAATTATCTCGCGAAACCTTACCCTGAGCTACTCATTTCATTTACCTGTCTTCTGCAGTGCTTTCCAGAACAAAATTTCAGCTATTATGGAGGCTAATAGAAGATATAAAAGTGTGTTCAATTTTAGTGGCAACCAAGCTACAATTAGAGATGTGTTACTCAAAAATTTAGCTGAACTGTCGCCGGCTTTTGCAGAAGATGACTAAACAGAAAAGTCTTAATATCATTCATTCAGCGCAAACGAGCTTTCCAGGAGGTACGACCAAATAGATTCTTCCAAAAAAACACACCGCACCGGCATGGTTTTTGTGCTTTTCAGCTTCTCTTAAATTAACTTTTCTATGTTTTAGCAGATCAAATATGGACACAAGGTATGGCTTGTACGATCTCTGAAAAGACTTGGACTGGATGGGATCTCGTAGCTTATGTATATTCACTTGAAAGTAAGGCTATATTTTACACCATTGATACTCTAACGAGCCATTACACTAAAGGTAATAGCTAGGATAACGTAGATGGTGCAGAAGCTGCAAAAAATACGAGCAGCAAGAGACAGCTCGACATAGTTTCTGTCACTGTCCTGTACTGTCCAGGAGCAGAGTTAGACTTTCGGCGTCGGCATTTTGATGACCTATGTCAAATAGTGGATATATGTAAATCTAAGGTCCCTGACGAGAATGCTCAGGGACTCTAAATTCAACCACAAACATTCTCTAAACAATAAATAAAACTCAAAAAATCTAAAAGTTCTATTTTTAATGAAACTTCTAATCATCACAGTTATTTATTTATTTCCTACAGCTTTATTAAGCCTAGCTTATACATATTCCTTAAAACCTATGTATGACTTATAGCCTAAACTAAATTATAAAGTAAAAGCTATTTATATGGACCGCTAAATATAAGTGACAGACAATGAAACTGATTTCCAAACATAATAAACCAATAATCGCACGATTCAGCTGCGGTATAGTAGCATAAAATCTGCGCCAGTTTAACCCTGCGTTTAGCAAACGGGTCTGGCCACATATTTTTCTATTTTACTTATAAAATAAATGTGTTTGTAAATGAATTAGCGATTTGAAATTTTTTCACTTTGTTTAAAGGACTTTGAAATTTTTAGTATGTATGTATATTATTGATTCAAAAGGTTACTTACAAAACTCACTGTAATGTAAAACAGCAATATGGGTACCAAATGAGAGAGAAAAAATTCTTAGGTATCGAACAAAATTAAATTTTTGGATGAGTAAGGACGAATAGGTATTGAAAATGTCCTTTTGAAACTTTCTTCCTGAAAACTTCACCTAGTTGCTTTTGAAAAAATATATTCTAAGGACTGCTAACAGAAAACACATATCATTTTATTGGCGTTTGCCCTATTTATAAAACATACGCCTCCAGTACTTTGGTGAAAAGGATTTAGTTTAATTTGTATACTAATAGGCTCGTCTGATCTAAGTTTAGAGATGCGAATAAAACTAAGTTATTCCATTTTTCTAGCCCAACGTTTCGCTAATACTTTTTAGCATCTTCAGGGGCAATTCGTTTATTTAATATCTGTCACAAACCAATGAGATACAAAACATATTAAAACATAAACATA
>JAPVRG010275854.1:3289-15834 GCA_029783565.1 Rhagoletis cerasi
ATTACTTTCACTTACTTGATTTTTATACCCGAGCGTACTTGTGCACAAGAGTATTACAACTTGGTTCACATAACGGTTGTTTGTAACAGCCTAAAGGAATCGAAACCGATATAGACATATATATACCAAAATGCTCAGAATGAAAAGAGAAATCGATTAAGCCCACCTCCCATATAACAGTATTTTCGAAAAATGCAAAAACTACGATATTTCAGTAACTACTGAAGCTGACTGACACAAAATTGACATTTGCAACTTTATATTAACGAGTAATAAGAATATTTTAAATTTTTTAAAAAGGTGCGTAGCCACGCCCACTTATGGATTTATATGTATATTTCGGTAAAAGCTTTACCAATTTCTACCAAACTTGGCACGGGTGTTAATCTTGGTCCAACATAGAAAACGGTCAAACATTTTTAAAATCGGGCAATGACCATGCCCACTTTCCATATAACGGCAATTTACAGATATACGAAATCTGTGATAAATCGGTAACTACTGAAGCTAAATTACTCAAGAAGTACGATTATAACAAATTTTTATGGAAAAGGGCGTGGCAGTGCCCACTTAAAACTACATATGTGTATCTTGATGGTTGGTTTTATCGATTTCTACCAAACTCGATATGCTTAATATACTTGACACAAAAAATGAAGCTGTTGAATATGTCTAAAATCGGGCTAAAATTACGCCCACTTTTCATATAACGGTAAATTTCATAAATATGAAAACTTCGATATTTCGAAATTTTAAAACGGTAATTTACTTAAAAGTGGTACTCACAACAATCTCTTAACAATGGACTTTATAAAAATAGGCGTGACACCGTCCATTTATGAATACTTAAGTTTATATCCGTAACCGTTTTATCGATTTCTAACAAACACAGCTAAATTATTTCTTTAAGTCTAACTGAGCACATTATCGATAATGTTTGAAAATGGGAAAAACCCACCCCTGTTTACCAAGTAACGTTAGTTTTTAACATCGTGAAAAAAACGATGTTTCAAACGTGCGCCGGGTATTTAATGTTCGGTTTCACCCGAACTTAGACTTCTTTACTTGTTTTGTTTACTATCTCAGCGATCTAAATGTTTATTCCTCGTCTAACTTTTGAAGCAATTTATGAAAATAAATAACACTTATACTTATCGATTTATTAAGAGATTACGAATAAAATCATACATAAGATATACATGGGTGTGCTCATAAATTAAAAAATTAACTTTTTTTTAAAGTGTACCTGCTTTTTCGATATGCTTTCACTCAAGTATACCCCTGTGTTCATGTGTATATATTGTAATATTATTACATGCAAAATACATATGTAGCTCAATTACTTTTAATAAAACGTTAAATAAAGTTCGCTAGTAAAAACCAATATTATTGTAGCCTATCGCAATGAAAATTACGTACGGTTGATTTTTGCCAGCGGCTTGGAAAATTCATACATATATGCTCATATGTGTAGTATGTGTACATATATGCATAAAACATAAAAAGGTAAAAAGATGTGATCAAATAATTGCCGTATTTAAAATAACATGCGAGAATATGAAATAATTTGCATTCATATATGCACGTACATATATATATATATATCTATGTATGTACGTATGTACATGTATAAATGGAGATGGAAAGGTTCTTAAAAAGAAACTAAAATAAGTATGCCTACATACATATGTACATAGAGTATATACATATAGGTGTATTAATTTTCAATAAAAACAAGTAAAGAAGTCTAAGTTCGGGCGAAACCGAACACTAAATACCCGGCGTGCGTATTAAAAATCGTTTTTTCACGATTCTGAAACCTACCGTTACGTGTTAAACAGGGGTGGTTTTTTTCCTATTTCAAACATTATCAATAATACGCTCAGTTAAACTTAAAGAAATTATTAAACTGTGTTTGGTAGAAAGCGGTTACCGAGATAATCTTATGTAGTCATAAGTGGGCGGTGTCACGCCCATTTTCCTAAAGTCCATAAAAATCTTATTTCTTGTTAAGAGATTGTTGTGAGTACCAACTTTGAGTAAATTACCGTTTCTAAATTTCGAAATATCGAAGTTTTCATATTTCTGAAATTTACCGTTATATGAAAAGCGGGCGTAATTTTAGCCCGATTTCAAACGTTTTCAATATCTTGCTTTTTTAATGTTAATTACATTAATCATATCGAGGTTGGTAGAAATTGATAAAACGGTTACTGAAATACACATATGTATGTATGTATGTAATCATAAGTGGGCGGTGCCACTCCCATTCCCAAAATTTTTTTCACAATCGTATTTCTTGCTAAGGAATTATTGCAAACATAAATTTTGAGTAAATTAGGTTCAGTAGTTACCAGGGAAGTGGGCGTGTTTATTGTTCGATTTCAAAACTTTGCAACCCTTTTCTATGTTTGACCAAGATCAAGATTTTTGCCAAGTTTGGTAGAAATTTGAAAAGCATGCATAAAAATATTACTATATCTCTCTCGATTCCTTTAGGCTGTTACAATTAGGTGAAGCCTTACGGAGACTGTATACGGAGCGTGAACTTCTGAGCGACGACGAAGCCAACGCGACGGTGGTAGAGAGGAGAGATACGCGTGATGTAGGTGCTACAAATTAACACCCATCACAGTAAAGCAGCATCTGCTGCGCTCCTGCTTCAACTGTCCTCAGGTGAAGTAGACATCGCTTTGGTACAAGAGCTATGGATCACTGGTAATAGGATCTGTGCCTTGCGGACCCCGAAGTACAAATTATTTAGTGTCTAAGGTAAGGGGAAACCCCGCGCCTGCATTTTAGCTAAAACCAATGTAAACTCTTTTATCCTACGGCAATTTAGCACTGGAGACATCACCACGGTCAGCCTAGAAATAGGACGCAAGAAGTACAGGTTGGCCTCTTTTTACCTGGCCCACGACGATCAGGGCCCTTTCCCACTCACAGCACTAATGGAGTTGGTGAAAAACACAAATCCGATAGACACGATGCTACTGCAGGGAGGGGATGCGAATGCCCATCATAACCAATGGGGTACCACCGACATAAATGAACGAGGTGAGTCACTTTATAACTATTTGCTTAGCACAAATCTGACTATTTGCAACACGGGAAGTTACTCTACCTTTATCACAACCAATCGCAGGGAAGTTCTTGACATCACCCTCGTTAATGAATCTTTTAGTGATCAGATCTCTGCGTGGAAGGTCTTGAAAGAGCACTCCTTCTCAGACCACAGGTTCATAGAATTTAGCATAATAGACTCGCCCCGCCGTCTCTAAAGAAATACGAAATATTAGGAAAACAAATTGGGGGTATTATAGAAAACTTGTACATAAGAAACTACCTTCTGAACCTTTCAACACACCAAGTAGGGAGGAACTTGATCAACTAGTTAGTCTTTTTGCTGTAAGTTGCGAGACAGCACTTAGCAAGGCGTATCCCAAGAGGAAAACCAGGGAGGCGTACAAACCTCCCTGGTGGACCTCCGATTTAAACAAACTTCGCAAAGAATGCAGGAAATCCTTCAATGCTGCTAAGCGCGACGCCACAGAATCATCTTGGGCACAATATAAATCGAAACTTAACATATAAAAGAAAGCCATCAGGAAAGCAAAACGCACCTCGTGGAGTGATTTCTGTAGTGGGATAGAGACTACATCCGAAGCCTCTAGGCTCCGTAAGGTACTCGCGAAATCACCTACAGCACTCAGCTATATTCAAAAGGATGATGGGTCCTGGACTGACTCAAGTTCCGGAACCGTTAAATTACTCTTAAAGTCACTTCCCAGAAATCAACAATGACAGGTTGTATGATCCAAAATCGGCAGAGGCTACACCACAACTCATCAACGAAATTATAAGCGACAGAAAAATCTCTTGGGGCATATCCAATTTCAAGCCCTACAAGACGCCAGGACCGGATGGAAAATATCCGGCCCAGCTACAACACACCACGGAACGTACAAAGCCATGGCCAAAGGCCATCTTCACCAGCTGTCTAAACTCGGTTACATTCCCGGAGTCTGGACAGAAGTCAAGGTAGTGTTCATACCGAAAGCCGGCATAGCCTCTCATGCTAAACCTGGCGATTTTAGGCCTGCCAGTCTTTCTTCCTTTCTGCTTAAGACTCTGGAAAGACTTCCGGAGATTTATATAAGGCAATCGATTAATCCAGCTCTTTTATCTAATGCGGAACATGCCTACAGCAAGGTCAGATCCACGGAGACTGCCCTCCACTCGCTAGTCTCAAAAATTGATCGATCACTACGAACAAAGGAATTTGCATTAGTAGCATTCCTGGACATAGCAGGGGCTTTCAGCAATGCCCTCCCGTATGCGATTACCTCGGCTCTGACGGACCTGCGGGTGGAGAAATCCTTGGTTAGGATCATCCACCAATTGCTCACCAGCAGGGTGCTGAGCTCCGAGTTGGGGGGGGCAGACGACTCGTAGGTCTGTCAGGAGGGGCTCCCCGCAGGGGGGTGTTCTGTCTCCACTCCTATGGGTAGTGACAGTGAACTAACTGCTGCTGCGCATGGAGGCGGATGGATATGGGTTTGTCGCATACGCCGATGATGATGCAGTTGTCGTACAGGAAAAATTTCCTCAAATTCTATGTGATCTTATAGAAGCCGCTCTTGCCTCACTCGTTACTTGGACCAAAAATAGCGGTCTGGAGGGTAACCCAGCTAAAACTGAGCTAGTCCTTTTTACCAGGTGGTACAAAGTACCGGCTCTTACACCCCCCAAACTCGATGACTCAAGTCTGGAATTTAAACGTACTTGGAGTATCTTGGAGTAACTCTTAACAGCAAACTGCTCTGGAATGACAACACAATGGAACGCATCAAGAAAGCCACCACAGCGCTCTTCACATGTAAAAAGGCGATCGGTGTATCGTGGGGCTTCTCACCTAAGATAGTTCACTGGATCTATACTGCCATTGTTCGCCCGATTCTGCTTTACGGAGCACTAGCATGGTGGCCTACTCTTGATAAGATAACAGCGCTCAAGCAACTTCAAAGGGTACAAAGGAGTGCGGAGCTATGCATAAGTGGGGCTCTTTGCTCCTCCCCGAGCGTAGCTCTTAACGCGGCTTTACATCTGCCCCCGCTCGATATAGTAGCTCGAGAAACAGCCACTATTGCAGCCTTAAGACTTAGGGAGGTAGGCGCCTGGACTCATGGTCCTTCAGGCCATTCGAAAATCCTAGGGACAAGGGCGCCCATACCGATACCTGCAAGTACTGACTACTGCATACCATCAAATACCTTCACCAACAACTATATGATTACCATACCAACTAGAAAGGACTGGGACACTAGGCCTCACCATATACGCAACGCTATAAACATGTATACTGACGGCTCCAAACGCGACAGAAAGGGTGGGGAGAAGAGTCTTCTCCCCCGAGCTGAAACTGGAAACATATTTTCGGCTTCTCGACCACTGCAGTGTATACCAGGCAGAGGTGCTGGCTATCCAGGAGGCCACTCGGCACCTAACAATAAGACCCAATGAGAAAAGACAGGTCTTTACCTTCTCTGACAGTCAAGCAGCCCTGAAAGCTCTAGACTCATGCGTAGACAACACAAAGTCTCTCACTGAATGCCGCAGATCTCTAAACGAGATGGCCCAGCATTATAGATTACAACTCATATGGGTGCCTGGACACCGATATATTGATCGAAACCTAAGCTAGGTACCCCCTGGATCCGTCCCTGTATGTAACTCTTATGGTAACAAGCTTCTAACTTTAGCAGTTATTATTCGAATCTGTGAGTGTCAAGCCTGGCAGATTTACTTAAATAAATAAGTAAATTTCATTGTTTTCGAATGTTTGCTATTTAGTCATATACCGACGACTAGACGGCTATTGTTTACTCATCAATGTAAGTAAATGTATATGTGACTTCACATACATACACGTATGTATATATTAAAAAAATAGGTGAACGCTAGTTTTGAAGTTTCTTCAACTACTCAATACCGATATTCTGCAATATTTTCCCCTTAGAATGTTGTATTCCTAATTCACAGCGCATTGGCTAATTATGAGTAAGTTAGGTAAAATGTAGCAAATAAGCAGTATGTCAATAAAATATACATATTTCAAATTTTATTTCTATAATATTACATTGCCGTTACGAGAGCGCTCTACTTTTGTATTAACCTTTTTTTATATATTTTAAGGGACCAAAAATATCATTGTTTTGCTTCCATTTTGCATGAACATATTCGTAAACTTGCCCTTCCGAACTGAAAATTGCTGCCTGAGTTTATTGTTACTGTTTATACATATACAAGCATTTCTATTTACGCTTGTATTTTTCGTTCCTTTTCTTTGGGTTTACTGGCTACTTCATCTTCCGGCTTCATGAAAATTGCGCAGTTTCTGCTCCGTTCTTAAATTCATTTTAATTTTAATATAGTTTATATTTTTTGGTCAACACAACAAAAAATAAAGTTAAATAAAAAATTGCATGCAGTGAAACGAAAAGCCACGAAAGCAGCCACGAAAGCAGCCAACCGAAACTTACTCAACTGCAACCAGCCAAAGCAAACTAACCGAAAGCCCGTTGCGTCAGTTCCTGCTCCGCTACCATTTGATCATGCTGGTTGCCTGCCTGGGTCCTGTTTACATCCGTTGCCTATATGCATACATATGCATGTAAGTATGTACATACGTTGACTGTTTATTATATGGCTATGCATAAATATAAATATGACCACCAACTCTAAAAGTCGCTGGTATTTACCACTGCTGGTTGCAGTTGCTGTTATTGCCGTTGTTGGTGATTTTTGATGCATCAGTATAAAAAATAACTGCACAAAATTAAAGGCCTGATGCACTACAAAAAAACCTACGTACATTCAAATATACATACGTACATATATATGTGCACTTCAATTTGTGCATATAACTAAATAAGAATTCTGCTGCATATATGAACACGATAAGGAATGCATGCTTTTACGTGCCTTTGTACATACAAGTATACTGGCGGTTTCCAGGGGACCATCTACATATGTAGGAAAGAGTTTCTTTAAATATACAAATCATTTCAGTTTTTGGGAGCAAGCAATACTCTCGTGACCTGGATAAATACTATGCTCATCGTCAGGAAAGTAGAAATACAAGCTTGTAGTTATATCGACGTTGTAGCCGGAAAAATAAGCAGATGACCATAGGGCACTTTAAAACATACTTATCATTTCTGTAAGATGAACAACTCTAGGAGGGATATAAGTATGAGTAAAAATTCAATTGTTTCCCTGTATTCCTACCAGTGGCAAGATACCGACTTCAACGGCACTTTCTCATGGCCCTGCTATCTTGCCATTATCAAGCCCTAAAAGTATAAAAGTACAAAATTACAGGAAGAACAATGTGTCAGTGGGTGTGTTAATTATCAGGCCGTAAAGTCTACAGCGACTGGCAGGATACTACTTGCAATGACAACCCAATTTTAAAAGGGATAGGAAAACGACTATCCCCTGCCACAAAGGAGATGAGAATTCTCCAGTCTAGTGGTAGACCTGCCCAACTAGAGGGTTATTTTTAGAAGTTTCAGGTGAAACAGAAAAAATATCGATTTTTCTCTCTTTATCTGTTTTCGAAAAAGATTTTTTTGATTTGGATGGCCACACACCGTGGCTGCTTAAATGAAACCGGTTACATTCCGTCAAATAATAGTTACAAAGAATTAAGAAATTGTTTGGTATTTTTTAAAGAAACTTAAGCATTAGTTAACTATCTATGTTAAAAGATATATTTCATAGTTGTATAAGTTCTGACGACATAGTTATAATTCACAGTCACAATGGAATGGCTTAGTTTTGAAATTTTCGGAAAATGGGCGTGGCCCTGCCTATTTATGCCTGCATGTGTGTATCTCAGTAACCGAAGGAACAACATGTTAAAAAATTTTGAAATCTGACTACAATTACGCCCACTTCCCATGTAACGGTAAATTTCAAAAATACGAAAACTCCGATATTTCAACAGAAGACGCCCAATTACTCCAAGTTTCTTGGTTGCTAGATTAATGAACACAGTTAATATAATCCATTTAGGGGGAACAATATATCTTAAGATCGCAGGGAGCTATCCTCAACAATAATGACTATGGGCTTTTCGAAAATTAGGCAACCTTAGTAGGACCCAGGTTCGATGCAAAGTTCGAAGAGGGTTTCCTAATAACAGTCGCTTTACGAAAGGCAATACTGAAACTCCCTGTCGTATATGCCATGAAGATGCTTTTGGTAAAACACTATCTGGCAAGTTGCTTCAGAAACAAGGCCAAACACATACCGAAAATTTGGAAAACAATTTTTATTCTATATTTTGCTAAAATCGCTATCGAGTTAACGTTAAAAAACATGCTTCAATTAGAAGCTACTGTTGTGACATTCTTCGCACAAAACTTAATTGAAAATTTTTTTTCCATTATCTTATATATAAATAGGCAATCATGTTTCCTTTACACCCCTTTTACTTCTGAACTATACTTGTAAGGTATAAACAATTAGACATCGTTAGAAAGGTATTTTGATACTGATGTGCAGAAAATTTTTAAAATTCCAAATTAGTTTGAAATAGAGCAAAAAAATTAATTCAAAAGTCGCACCAATACAGCGGTGTAAGAACAATTTAGATTGTAATTAATGCAACGATGAAGAAAAAGTTGAATATGTATATGAAGAAAGGAATAAAGGAAAAGATAACAAGTAAGGGCAGCACTGCCTTCGGCTATACCGAAGGCTTCATACCTTTCACGAACATCAAAAAACTTAACTTCACCCTTGATTTCTTTAGGAGCTTCACACTACTTATACTAAATTGATGTACACTGTGAACTACACAGATGGTGGAGTTATATCGCAAAAACTTATATCTGAACATTCCTTATAGATCGCCGATCTCATATGATTAATTAGTAATTAGCTCACGAAATCGTTCGGGGTCATATCTGAACAATCAGTTGAATGGGAGCTATAGGTTATAGTGACCTGATCTTTATAATTTTCACTGTAGTTCCTAGCTGCATAAATAAAGGAGTTATAACGAAAAATCTCATATCTGAACAATCTGTTATATGGGACCTATAGGTTATAGTGATCCAATCTGTGTCATTTTCACTGTAAGGATTCTGTTGATAAACAGTGCAAAATTTCAAGTTCCTAGCTGCATAAATAATGGAGTTATAACAAAAAATCCCATATCTAAACAATCAGTTGAATGGGAGCTATATGTTATAGTGGTCTGATTTTACCGTCTCCGACAAATGATTAATACATAATAAAAATACACTCACTCACCAAGCTTCATTCTAATATCTCAGAAACTGAGGGACTAGATTGTATACAAACAGACGGACAGACGGACATGGCTAAATCGATTCAGCTCGACATTCTGATCATATAAGTAGACATTTTGATGGGTCTATCTCTTGTTGTTCTGGTACTTACAAACATCGGACCAAAGTTATAAACCATTTCATGCTCATGAAATGTATAAAAATAATAATAAAGATTCGTAAAGATAGAGGCAAAGAAGAAGGTAATTTCAAATATTTAATATAATGGCAAAGGAGGGTGTGAATATGTACAATGTACATAGATGCAGAAAAGAATAAAAATAAAGATTAGAATGGAGGTAAAGGTAAAGATAAATGTAAAGATAAAGATGAAAAGATAAATATAAAGATAAAGATAAACCTAAAGATCAAAATAAAGATAAAAAGCGAGACAAAGGTAGATATAGAGAAAGTGATAGAGATAAATATAAGGGGCAGAGAAAGGTAACTGAATATGTTGTGTTGTTATATTGTGTCATGTCATGATATGTTAGGTTATGTTATGTTAAGTTTTGTTTTGTCATGTTATGTACGTTGGTTAACGCATTTCACCTCAACTCACCACAGCTCACGTTAAATCACCTCACTTCATTTCAACTCACTTCCCCTTAACTTAACTGAACTCACCTCAACTCATCTCACTCGGCTTTAAAACTTACTCCACCTGAGCTCTTCACACCTTTATTCAACACACCTTAACTCCCCACACTAAATCCACCACTACTTAACTCACCACATTCAAACTGTCCTCACCTAAATTCGCAGCATCTCAATACACCACACCTAAATTCACCACGCCTCAACTCAGCACAGGTAAATTCACCACATCCAATTTTACCACAAGACATGACATCACTTTATATGGCATTCATTAATATAATTGCTTTTTTGTTTTTTTATTTTTGTAAATCAAATAAAACCAATACAAAAATTAAAGTGTCTATGAATAGGGATTTCAGTTACTATGGTTTGTATGGTAAAGATATATAATTTTTTCACGTAGAAGGATGCTAACCGTTGTGGTGGTTGAATTTCAACCACTGGGCGAACTCTAGTTAACTTAATTTCTTGTATTAAGAGTTTCTTTTAAGAGCAAGTTAATACGGTACGCAAATAACTTCAATTCGAATATGACTAAATCTATAAAAATTATTTTCATATTATTTTGCCTTGATTTTACTTCAAAACAACAGTAAGTATTATTTATATCCGTATATTTGTATATTATTCCAGCACTCGTGCTGCAAGGGTGAGGAATATTTGAACCACAAGGCAACTTGTAAACACATTTGAATGTGGAATGATAAAAAATTATTTATAAAAAACGCATATTCAGTCTACTATACTGACGCTCATGTGTCACAGCAGCGCACCACGTATACGCCGTGTTGTGCTCAATTCAGAGAGCAGTCTTGTGGGATTAAAAATGCGAAAACATTCATCAACGTACTTTATTTTGACAACTCAAAAGCAAGTTAGGCTATTTGTGGTTTTGTAAACCTGCCGACAAACTGAGCGTTTAGATTGTTACAAAACTGCGGTTCAAAGCGCTTAATATATTTAATTTAAAGCCTATTTCGTACGAAAACTATAGCCAGAGATTATAATACTTGGACAATCATACTCTAGAACCAACAGCAGAAACTTCTACTTACTAATTCTGACACAGAACCTTTGTTCCCTAGTTCAACAAGCTGTAATCCTTAGTGCACTGCTCAACTTCCCAAATATTTAAAATTGAAAGTTTAAAAGATTTAATTGCCATTTTTATAAGTTTCTTGCAAAACGGTCATTATTTTATTGGTCAATCAGCTATCAGTATTATTTGATTCCAACTCATTCTCATCGCTGCAGCTTCTGCGGAGATACCTCGTTGGTATTCGCTATCGTTGGAGTATCGATGCAGTGTCCTGTTATGACGTCCTAAGAACCCTTACCACAGATCTTTTGAATTTAAGAAGCTTTTCAATTCCTACGAGTGAAATTTCGATGGCCTAGTAATGCCAACGAGACAAGATATTTCCGTACAACCTCCGATTCCACTACTTTAGATCCTATTGCTTTCAAAGCCGGCGGAGGTAGTGATTTTGCTGGAACTTTGATATAAGTAAAAAATTAGCTGCCTTATCTATAGTACAAATCTCAGACAAAAAGATTGCCTGGTCTGTAGGATCTCCGAGTAGGGATCAGATCTGATCCTTTCTTAAACCATCAGTGTAGATAGATATACTATTCTCCTCTGGTGAAAAGCCGTATAGATATCCGTGTATTAAAATCCCAAACTGGTGCAATATGCTCTATGCTGGCTTTCAAGTCAACTTTAAATCACTCAAGCTGGCCTCTTTTTATTTCACTGGGTATCGCCGTGTGTCCAAAGGTGTCCTATTCACCGCTCCCGATATAACAAGACATGCGAGTATTTGTACTTTCCCAATTATTTTTTTGTTGATTCCTTTGCGTATAGCTTTATACCAGGTTAGAGCCCCAGACGGTCTGATGACTTTAGTGTACATACTATTGTTGATATACATCAACAACTCCTTTGCCATTGACCTTATATCCTCATGTGGTCCGTTAAAAAGTTGCATCAACTTAGAACAGTCCTCTGTATTAAAGGGTGGTTAAATTTTAAGGGCCGATGGTGATTTTGAATAAAACACAAATTATTTTGGAAATTATTGTAATTTCTTTTTATTATGATAATATGGTGTGGTTCAATTATGTGTGGAACAAAATATCGGCCAAATGTCCGCCGCGACCTCCATCCGATGGTCCAAATTTTCGATGACGCTGAGGCATAATTGAGGTTCTATGCCGTTAATGTGCCGAATTATCTCATCCTTTAGCTCTTGAATTGTTGCTGGCTTATCGACGTACACCTTTTCTTTCAAATAACCCCAAAGAAAGCAGTCCAACGGTGCCAAATCACATGATCTTGGTGGCCAATTGACATCGCCACCACGTGAGATAACACGGCCATTGAATTTGTCGTGCAAAAGAGCCATTGTTTCGTTGGCTGTGTGGCAAGTGGCACCATCCTGTGGAACCACATATCGTCCACATCCATATGTTCCAATTCGGGCCGTAAAAAGTTCGTTATTATCTCACGATAGCGAACACCATTCACAGTAACTGCCTGACCGGCCTCATTTTGGAAAAAATACGGCCCGATGATGCCGCCAG
>JAPVRG010275877.1:8341-33946 GCA_029783565.1 Rhagoletis cerasi
TATTCCAATGAATGCAAAAGAAAGCACTTCCATCCACCACTATACATTTGTGTGGTTCTATTTAAAAATTCACGTAGTTTTTCTTTTTATTTCGGCATGTTTATAAAATTTGAACCACCAAACTTAAGGCGAATTCATAAAAGAAGTAGCAAAATAGCTGATTTTTTTGGCCTCGGTGTAGCGAATTTCAAAATACTGGTCAATAAAAAATATAAGCAAGATAATGAAATATTTAACGATAAAATTCCGTTTTAAAAATAATTTCAAAAAATTGAGTGTTTTTCCGGAAAAAACCATTGAATTCATTTCATTCACCAATCAGCTGATGAAACAACAACACCTGATATGGATTCGCATTGATACTGGTTTAAGACAACATAGTTGAAGTGCGAAAATGATAACAATAGTATCAGATGCTGTTTTGCCGGTATCGTTAAGTCGTTGTGCGCGTCGCTATTGGCTCCACCATAGCTTTGTATGCTGCCTATTTACATACCTTCGAAGTTCACAGCGGGGTTCGGCGAGGTTGCATACTGTTAATTTTTTTTGTGTTTGGGGATGTGCTGAATGCTGCCATGAGGCCACTCTCCGACTGCGAACTTCGGTGGTCCATGTCCTGTTCATTGCAGTGCATTGACCACGCTGATGACATATATCTTTTAGCGCATCATCTCTCTGATTTGTCTAAAATGAGAAAGAGAATTAACTTTAATAAGGCCAAGGTTCTAAGCATGTCAGCGGAGTCTTGTTGTAACGCCGAATAAGTAAAGCCAAAGCCAAATCAACAGTTATCTTAGAATAATACTCCGAATTTTTGGATTAAAACAATCTCAATTGAGGAGTTGGTCAGAAAAGCTTACATGGAGCACCTTGACATCTAGATTCGTAGACAGAAATGGAAGTGGATAGCCCACATAGCAGTATTGCAAAGAAGGCCTTAGAATGGAGGCAGGCAGGTCTTCCGGCACACCCTGCGATGCGTGGAGAATAACAGTCGATCGAGTGGCCAAGCAACTGGTCTTAAACTGGAAGAAGCACAAACCGATTTAAAGAAACAGAACAAGATGGCGCGCTGCGTAGTAGATGTACCGCTTGGGATTAAAGGAAACTAAGAGAAGGGTGTTTCTCTGCAGTAGCGGCGCGGAACTCTACGTCGCCGTATCTCCGTTGTCGGAGCTTTTTTACCATTGCAGGTTGGGGCATCTACTCCCAAGCGCTCATAGAAACGCTCTTTGGTCGCATCTTCACTCTCCTCTGTCGGGCGCGCAGATATTGTCGAACTTATTTTTAATGCGAATTATGGCAATTCATTCTCTGTCGAGCGCGAACCTCAAGGCGAGTTTTTATAGTCTCCGCCCAACCACAAGTCCAGCGTAAAACTTGTAAGCCGTGTCAGGGCAGCGATTATAAACGTAACATGCTGTAACCTGCACGCAGCCATGCAACATAAACACTTGCTAGAAAGTATTTTAAAATACGAAATTAGTATTTCGTGAGTCAGCTTGCATGGGTTTCCTAGTTAAAACAACATTTTTTAGCGTATAACCACATCCTTTTACCACTTACTTCCCACACATAAATTTATGTAAAATAAAATCAAATTTAGCTCACATCATTTCCGTTCCCAATGGCAATTATTTTCTCATTACAACGGCGCCTTAGCATTCGCGTTCAAAGGAGATACCATATTTTACCATGTGTCAAAAGCTCCTCTTTAGACACACGAAAAGTATGTATACTCATAGTATTTATGTATATGAATAAAGACAATTACGTAGGACAATGGTTGCTTGTAACGGCAAACGGATGAATAATTGAATATCAAATGCCCCCTGGTTAGACAACGCGAAACTCTGTGGGTGTTCGCACAACTATAAAAAGTAATAAACAAAGCAGCGCAAACTATGTTTGTATGATTTTACTAACATATGGTTGGTTACCCCACCCACCGCGACCGGTTGCCAACAACAATAGGTCAATCATTCAAAAATTATGACAACTTAAAGTGCTACCGAACATTACGGGCATTCAGTTGCTGAAACTGTGGTAAGATACATACATATGTACATACATAACTAGCGGCGAAGTTGGAATCGGCGTTGCATAGTGTGTCGTTCTTGTGCAAAATTTGGAATTTATGAAATGAATAGAGTGACTGGTTGAGCGAGATTCTAAGTGCACTTTATACACAGTCGAAAATAAATTATGGTTTCGATTCAATGAGAAACGTTTCTTATAACTAGAAGGAAACTCTTATTAATACATAAAGTCAATAAGAAATTATTTTAGTTTTTCTAAGGCTAGCCAAACAAAAAATTAAAGATATTGTTCTCTGGACAAATATGAATTCCTTGCCATATGAAATGGAGGACAAATTTTTTATAAATTCAATATAACTTCTCATATATGTACTTACACCCAAATTCATAAAAAAATATAGAAGACTTAAACTCCTTTATAAATCGAAAATATGTATGAAAATGTCACTTTATAGAGCTCTTTAAATCTACTTTATTTTTTATGAATAAGGCCATTAGACTTTAATTTTATAAATTCAAAGAGTTTGTGTTATAAATAATATATGATTTTCTCTTTGAAAAAGATTTTGTTTAAAAGCAAGTATGCATGTAGGCTTCATCAAGTTATGAAATTTTTGCTAAGTGAATAGGTTAATTACCAAAGGGAATAAGTCAGAATTTTTCCGATATGGAAAATTTTATGCAGTTCAACAGAGCGCCTTTAAACGAACCGAGCTGCATCAAAATTGTCATATCGAAAAAATTTTGAGTTATTCCCTTTGGTAATTAACCGATTCAAGTAGCAACAAAAAGAATATTCTAATTAAGTCAAGAAAAAATATCATATTAAATCAAAAAGAAATCCCTATGGAATTTTCTTCTTTTTTCATCAGCCTTAACTCTTCGTTTAGGAACATTAATTAATTTAATTGACAAATGAATTTATTTATTAACTAATTAATTAAATTTTCTTAAGTAAGATTTTTTCGCTGTATAAGCTTCCATGTATATAAAGCTCTTTTCAAATATCTACACCAGTAAAGGGCACAGAGCGCTTTTACCCTTTGTATGTCAGTACAAAGTGTATAGAAGCTTAAAAGAGCTCTGTACGCCGACAAAGCAGTGACCATCACCGTTACATGCTTTATTTATACCAGCGACGATCAAAAAGAGCTATTATTCTGTGCACGTCTATATTATTCTTGACCAGAGAGAGCTTTTACCCAGAAAGCTTAAAAAAGCTTCCACTGCGGGTTATGTTTTGGTTGTGATTGCCTTAGAGCTGCGATGGTAACAGAGAGCTTTTACTCTTCACGCAGGCAAGGCATCATCACCGCTTTAGAGTAGTATTGGCCATAAAGTACTTTTACTCTGTATGCATCCATATAAAACAGTGATGATCACAGAGAGCTTTTACTCTGCGCGGGCTCATAAAATAAAATTATACAAAGCTCTGTAAAGCTGCTACCGTGGCATATGTTTTGGTCTTAACTGATGTAAAATATATAGAAAGCTTTAAAAAGCTTAGATATCCTGCGGAATATGTTTTTTCATGACTGACTTAGAAAAATGTTGGCCATAGAGACCGCTCTAGATACCTTGCCCAACTATGTAAAATGCACAAAAAGTTAAAAAAAAAGCTCAACACTTGTGCCTTTGAAGTGGCCAAACCTGTTTTTGGACATTTCGAACAGTGCTGGCCAGCGAAAGCTTTTATTTTGTGCCAGCCGTATATCTAGACACGCTTCACCTGACCTAACATTTTTCTCACCACCTGTGTGCTACAAAAATCTATAATTGACCTTGGTTTTTTGCTGCCACAAAATTTAATTGTTTTTTTTTTTGGTACACTGCACAACATCCTTCGCCCCCTTTGTTATTGTCGTGTCAGTTCAGTGCATTCTTTTTGCGTTCGCTAATGGCTGTCGCTGCTTATGTGATTGCCATTGTTAATACGACTACTCCGTTATTGCTTAGGTTTTTCCCACTGTTTGTTTGTTACGAGCATTGTTGCCAATAGAGCAGTGGCGGTGGCCTGTATATATAAATAACTAATGCACAAGTGTCTTGTGTTTTGCCACTGTCGCGCACGCCCTCGGAGTTGTATTACTTTTTTCTTCTACTGGCTTCTTTCTTCTACTGGTAGCTACCTCATTTTTCCATTTATTGTTTTTTTTGTGCATTGATCTTGTCAGTGTTTGCATTGATTTGGCAAATATATCACAAAGATATTATCAACAATTGCTTCTCACCCAAAAAACAATGACAAACAACATACATATGTTCATACCATATGTTTGTACATTAGGGTGGTCCAAAAATACATGCCGGGGAAAAAAGTTTAAAATGTTAAGCGCGCGCCACTAGAATTTTTTTAAATGGAAAAAACATCCGTATATTTTGTTTAAAAAAAATTTTTTTAGAACTGCCTCAAAACGCATGAACTTTACTGTATTTTATATGGGGAAAAACACTTTTTCGCTGAAATGGTACATAATTCTTAAAAATCAATATTTTTCAATCGGTAAACTCTGTTTATATTCAGGAGACTTTAAAGAATAATATCCAATGGCTTGTTTAACTATAAAAATATTAACGATATTTATGGGTTCCCCATTACGTTTTTGGGGTTTTTAGGAGACCCATAAAGATGGTTAATATTTAAAAATGGTTATATAAATAATTGGTTATTATTCTTTGACGTCTTCTGAAGGGAAATAGAATTTGTCGATTGAAAAATTTTGAATTTCAATGATTCTCTACCATTTCTACGAAAATGTGTTTTCCGCATATCAAATATGTACATGGAAAACTTCATGGGTTTTGAGCGAGTTCTCTATATAATCTTTTTTTTAACAAAAAAAGTACGGGTATTTTTTTTCCATATAGAAAAATCCTATAAGAGCTTAACATTAAAAAAAATTTTGGGACCACCCTATTGTGCATACATACATATATAGATTTGTCAGGTTGTACCATTTCTTAGCCAAATACCAGTAGCAGTTTCCCAAACCGCTATGACTTCACTTGACTTTTGATAAATCAGAAAACAATTGGATTTCGTTGCTTTTTGCCTGTAGCTAATTTTGAAAAAAAAATGGCAATATACACACATAGGTACGTGTGCACCACGGCATATCCGCAAATCCGCTTTTGTACTTTTGACTACATAAAATAACAGATACTCCAACGTACATATCTCTCGAAGATGAATTACTCGATCGATCGGCAATCTGTTGGATGTTTGGTGGGAAAATTTTAGCAAATTGTTTTCTAATAATTGTTTAGCTGTCAAAGGTTTGAAGTAACAAGAGCTCAAAGGCGGGCGTGGAATAATATTTTCATAGATTTAAAAATAATTTACGTATATATGGACATATATTATGACACACTTATATATGTATGTACATGCATACATATTTACACTTAAATATCGATATCTCAATAAGCTTTTAGCTGTACAGCTAAGTATTAAAACAGATATCCTATTGTCAAATATTCCACACCTATTCAATGAAATTAATCTTTTCACTGTCTCTTTATACGTTGAAATTTGATTTGCATGTACCTAAATATGTAGCACATATTTTTTTATTTTGTTTAATATTAGTTCCGTTTCCAAAGCTTCTCACGCAAGCATGGCATGAACGTCCTTTATTTTAACTTTGCTATTTGCTAGTGAATTACATATAATTTGGAAATACACAAACGAACATATGCACTACATACTGGGATCACTCCTAAGTTCCCTTATATATTCAACGAAATTAAAGCCCAACCCCATTTCCTTTCAACTTACTGGGCCGAACCACGGTATCATACGCTCCGTCCGGTAATTCGCCAAGGTTAGTCGTGAACGGAGTTCTTCGCGGAGCTACTCTGCCTTACCCGCTTTCAGTAGATCTCTGCCCGGGGGACGACCCTCTTTTACCGCCACTCGTAGAAAAGCACTAGATAAAAATGCCGACACAAGCAACCACTTCTGCTGCATCTACAGCTATTGCATCACTGATTCCTTCTATGGCGGAAAAATCCCCAGGCGAAAACATATGGCAAGTGAAATCGCATCCAACAACATTAATATCTCGCTACATCCTAGTACTGGAAGGTGAGCTCCCTGATAAGCAAACATTTTTCAGGTAAAAGTGTCACCGTTTCTTGAAGTTTATAAATTTTTTTGAATTAAAAACAATCTGACCTTTTTCATGTATTTTCAGAGGATGTAAATTAAAAAAAAAATTAAAAATCAAAAAATAAAAAAAATTAAAAAATAATTATTTTTTACATGCAATTAAAGAAAATACTTGAAAAGGCCATAATATAATAATAATAATAATTTGGCGCTTACACATATGTTAGTGTTTGGCCGAGCTTCTCCATATTTTTTAAAATTCAAAAAAAAAATTCAATATTTCAAAAACGGTGACACCTTTACCTGAAATATGTTTGCTTATCGATTGCGCCCTGCTACCCCTTGCTTCGCTGAAGGTGGCAACCAGTCAGTCGTTTACATATTTAGTTGCCGCGTTGTCACTTAGCCATTTGTTGCATCATTTAACATTTGGACATTTGGCATTTGGCCGGGCAACTAACAAACTGTGCTATAAAATAAATTATAATACATTTTGTTGTTATTTCCGCAGCAACATTAGTGCATGCAACACATAATAAGTACATACATACATATGTACTTTGCAAGCACAGTAAGCAAAGTTTCATAGCTGTGACCCGCAGCTCTCCGCCTCTGCAAATACGCATACAGCTGCTGGTCCGGGTATTTGAAATGTCCACTGTGAGCCCTAAAGGAGTGGGCGTCCAGTGTTGTAAAAAACTCTGCTTATATAAATACATAAGTGCATATATATGTATAACAGTGTCCACCCACTCGAGCAATGTAGTAATGGCTGAAGTGCTGAAAAGTACTTTGCATTGGCAATGGCTGGAATTCGCATACCTTCCCAGTTGCATGGCTGTTGCTCCTACCCAATTCGCCAAACGACTTCGTAACGACGTCGTTTCCGACTCGTTTTGGTGAACAATTTATTCGCCGGCGATAGTCGTAAACGATTCGCCGGCGAAGTCACCGTCGGATGAAAAACACAGGCCGCAAAAATGACTCTCCGGCAGGTCGCAAAAACGACTCGCCGGCGGGCCGCAAAAACCGTATAGCAGCAAACTGCAAAACGATGCTCAAAATTGCAGGCAGTACTACAAAATTAAAAACAATTTTTTATTTAAAATAGCTTAATTTAATACAGTTTATACCACATTTAAAAAAACTTCATGCCCACAATTTTTTTAAAAAGTTCAAATTAGGAAATTTAAAATTTTTACGAAAACTTGTTATTCTTTATTAAACTTTTATAAATTTTATAGAAACTATGAAACCTTGCTTTACACGGTGATAGATGTAGAGTGAACTGTAACTTTATAAAAAAATTTCATATGAAAAATATTATGAATACTGATAATTTTCTCAGCACAAGTCTGCATTGTGGATTCCATATTCTGTCATAATAAAAAATTGTCATAATAAAAACGGTTTACTATCCAAATGAATGACTTTTATTCATGCTTAGGTTTCGAGTTTATCCAAATGACTTCACCAGACCGACGTCGGAACGACGTCGATTCGAACTCGTCTTCGCTCTGTGGCAAATTGGGTAATTGCCCTTGTTCTTCGCGCGCAGTGCATTGGGTGTTGTGACTGCAACTGTTGACGGTCGCGGAGAGTGCGTTTTCTCGTGCAAATATGTAAATATTTCAATGTGGCAGTATAGCGTCCGGTGGATCTGTGTGAGTACATATTACTATTGTATGTGGCATTTGCATTTCGCAAATCCTACTTAATTATACCACATACCAGCTAACATAGGCAAATAGTATTTGCGTAAAAACAAGTATATGTATGTATATGTACTATGTTCTTCTGTTTCGAGAACCAAGTATCTATGCAAATGAATGTACATACATATGTATATATATGCGCATTGTCATACTTTGCCTATCGGAAGCAATGGACCCAGAATCATGTATCAATTTGCATTTACAGCAAATGTGGAACTCTTTGTTGAGCTGCATATTTTAGCGCACACCTACATACATACACTCATAAATACATATTCACCGCTACAATTGTATTACATACAAGTTCCGCATTCTGTAATGTCCCACCTTTTAGAATTCTCTCATTTGAAGTGTTGCAACATAACTGTAAAATATGTACATAGCTACTGTGTGTGGGAGTGCACGTAATTTCGTAATTTCATGCTGCAATTAGCTGGTTTGTTTCATTTAATAAAAAAACTTTCAAAGTGTAAGAAAGATTTAGTAATAAGTATGTAGTTTAACGAATTAAGTAAATTTAATAAGATTTAAACGTTTCTTGATTATTTTCTTATTTTTAATTGAAATTTACACATGCATACACATGAATAAATTTCTAATGTAATGATTTCTTTTAAAGAACTAATTAAAATATAATCACTTTTTTCAGAGACCATACCGAGTCTGCATTTAATAATAAACAAGTAATTTTTAAGCAAAAAATATAACGGACCTTAATTCTCATGTAAAAATCTAGTAGAATTGTTAATTTCCTCATGATCCAATGATCGGAACTAAACCGAATTAGTAAGGGACCACCCTTGAGGTACCACTTTTCCGATAAAAAAAGAATAATCGAAAACGGTTCACGTGGTCCACAGTTATCCGGTAACATACATAAAAAATAATATTCCGATTGATAGCCTCCTCTCGGTTAAAAGGCAAAAAAGAAACATTTCTTTAAATTTTTGCCACTTATTTTCTAAGGAATAATTAGCAAAATGCAAATTTTGTTTAAATTTTTTTAGAGCACAAAGTAACCCATAGTTTTTTGCTTATTATTTTTTAAGCATTCATAAAGATTAAAATGTACTTTTGGAGCTGAATTCGAGAAGTCCAGAAAAAGTCTAGAAAAGTGACCAAAAATAGTTCCCAAACCCCAAAAAGTACCGAAAGCCCCGAAAAAAATCACGCACAAAATCTCAGAATATCCCGAAAAATCAAACACGAAGTATCTCAAAAAACTCAAATATGATTCTAAAAATATCTGAAGCGGTCCTGAAAAAAAAACCAGAAAACCCCAAAAATCTCGAAAAATTTTAATTCGGAGTATCTCGAAAAGTACAAAAAAAAATTAAAACAAGTAAGGAGAGGCTGTCTTCGGCTGTGCCGAAGGCTTTATACCTTTCATGAACACGCGCAAATCAATGTAAAAGTAACTACTGAAAAACTGATTTTAATTTGCTTGCTGGCTTGCGTCTGCTGGGTATGCTAGTAATATATATAGCTGCGATCTTAGTGATTTTTTGAACAAATATTCCATGATCTATTAGCAAATATCTCACCAAGCTTCATGTTCCAATCTTCTAAAATGAGTGAGTAATAGCCAAAATCCTCTTATCTCAACGATCGGTTGTATGGGATATATATTATATATATGTAGCTCCGATCTTACTGATTTTTTGAACGAACATTTGATGTTCAATTAGCAAATATCTCACCAAGTTTTAATCTTCCAAACTGAGGGAGAAATGGCCATAAACCTCTTACCTGAACGATCGGTTGTATGGGAGATATTTGCTATAGTGGCCTGATCCTACCAGCTCCGACAAATGTCTAATATAATACAAAAATACATCTCGATACCAAATTTCGTCGAGATATCTCAAAAACTGAGGGACTAGTTTGCGTTCAAACAGACAGACGGTATACTTATTGATGGGTCTATCTCTGCTCCTTCTGGTACTTACAATTTTTTAGGCTCGGACCAAAGTTAATATACCATTTCATGTTCATGAAAGGTATAAAAATTGTGAAAAAATTCCGGAAATCCCAAAAGATCTCGAAAATTAAAACACGAAAAGACCAAAAAAAAAAATTTCGAATGATTCCGAAAAAATTCTGCAAAAAATATCCCGAAACATAAGAAATGAAGCATCTCGAAAATTCCCTGAAAAATCTCGAAAAATATAACACGAAGTATTTCAAAGGACTTCAAAATTTCTAGAAAAAACCCAAGAAGTAAAAGATGAAAAAATTACGCACAAAATTTCAGAATATCCCAAAAATTTAAAAAAATGGTTAGAAAAATTCCGAAAAATCCTAAGAGAACTCGAAAAATAAAACACGAAAATAATCCTGCAAAATATCTCGAAACATAAAAACGAAGGATCTCGAAAAGTCCCTAAAAACTTTCAAAAAATATAATACGAAGTATCTCAAAAATACTTAAAAATTTCTAGAAAAAAACAGAAAAGTAAAAGATGAAAATTCCCGAAAATTCCCAAAAAATCCTGAACATTTGGCCGAAACCTTTCAAAAAAAATCCGAAAGGATTCCTTAAAATTAGGAACGAAGTATCTCGAAAAGTTCCGAAAAGATTTTAAAAGTTTCCGTAAAAATCCCGGAAGGTAAGACATGGCGGCCGCCAGCTTAAAAGAATTTCTTCAATGAGCTGGGTCCTAGATTCATGCTACTTACATTAAATTTAAAAACTCTAAAATGGAGCATATGAGCTCTTGACATCAGTGTTTTCGTCTTCCCTTCTGATGCATCTTTTCCTTATTATAATCCCTTATTTCTCTAAGGCTACACTAATATTACTAAACTCCTTATATTTGATATGCTAATAAATTTTACTATCATACGCCACATACATGTATGTTTGTACTTTTACATGAAACAGCCAAAACATGCAATTAAAGTTGTACACTTGCTATACATACATAAATCAGTATACGAGGTCTACATTCGAAATTGCGTGCTTAGCGGTGCTACTGATCTTACGCATGTCGGCAAGTTAACTCCTTCATAACGTGCTACATATATGTATGTACATATGCACATATTTTAATTGCGCATGCGCCAGGGCGCAGCCGTCAAAAGTCACACATAAGGCGTTAATATTCACGCCGAAACAAACACGCTAAACGTTAGCGATGATATCCAACGCAAAATCACTTAATTACAGGTGTTTACTGTCTGTGATGGCGATCATGTTTTTATTTACTTAGGACTGTGTTAAGAGGTAGGTAGAACGGAACAAATTAAATAATAAAAGATATCATCGAAAATACATTCTTATATCTAATGTACTCGCATTTAAGTATTTGCCCATGTAGTCAGCCAAGAAATACCAAAAATCAATTAATGAAGCAATTAGTTACTTGGGTGTAAGTTGATAAAGATCTGTGTGTAATTGTGACGGTCGAACGTGAGTGGCACTTGAAGTCGCAGGAGAGTGTGTGTAGACAAAAAATTTGTATGTAGCTATCAAAAGGTAAAGGAGAAAAGAATATCGATTTGAATTAACATCAAATTGAGGTTCTAATCAAATGTGGCGCCTGCAATCATCTGCTCTGGAATGCATATTTTTCTCATTTGTATTTGAGATCAAATTCACTCAGCAGGGACTTTTCTTTCTCAAACAAATCAACATCTGTGTGGTAGTATGCCTCTAGATGTTTAAAAAAATCGTTTCTTAACCTATTATTAAAAGAAATTGTGTAAAAATATCCATACATAGATGAACTTGCTTAACAAACTCATTCAAGTAAAAAAGAACAGCATCAAAATTGAAGGTCCTTTGGAACACTTAAAATAATTGCAACCGTAATTTGAGGTTTCATACGCCAGAGATAAATAATAAAGTTGTCAACCATTAACCTTTTGCCGATGACGGTGAAAGAAGTTTTCTGGTGACAGGGACTTTGGCCGAAATTCCTTTCAGTGAAATTTATTTACTAAAGACCCCACAGCGCAACGGGTTCTGATGCTGGGGCATAATTTCAACGTCAATTGATATGGTAGAATTGTCTGAAAATATGACACCATAAACTATAGCAAGATCCCAAATAAAAATAAAAATAAAAATAAAAAATAATATTCTTTAGTTCTCAAATATTCGTGTTTGCTTTGGATTTCTATACTCGTACTGCTACCGTGTTAGGAGATAAAGAGCTTTAGATAGTTTTCGACTTACGCGATATGCCTTGAGAAATACCGAAGATGCCTACAATCTTTCGACAGCACTCCGGAAAATTGTGCTGGGTTCCAGAGTGGGAAAGAAGGAACCATAGTGATTTATGACAAGGTCTAGTTCGGCTAGCTTTTTAGAGGATGTGCATAGAAGTTAAGGGGAAAATAAATCCTTTAACCGGAATTAATCAAGGAAGGCTTGGTAAAGTCTGTTGGTGCAATAGCGAATTATCTTGTGATGACGCCGATAGGAAATTTATTTGGCTTCAGAGATCCGTTAGTCCTTTTCTTGTTCAATCTCGGCTTTAAATAACTGAAGACCCCATAGACTTCTTGCTTGGTTCGTAAAGAAATATCTGCCGCACTGAATTTGTATTTTCGAAACTCGTCTAGCCTTCTCATCAGCTTATTCCTTCCATACAATGTTGCTACATATGCACGTATGTCCACAAAACCAGCAAAGTGCGACGTAATCGTATGTTTGCGATGCTACTAGATATGCAGAAATGTTTTTAGTTTTCAGTTCTTGACTTTACTATATTCAGTTCGACCTGGCTTTTCAGGAAAAACTTCACGTTTTCCGACAAAGTTGCGGTGTTCTGTATTAGCCTATCTGCATTCTGAATTACAAATATCTCTGCTTGAAAGTCACTACAGTTGCCGTGCCAACGACATGATTGCGTAATCTGCAGGTCTCTCAAACAGACACCAGCAATCGGTATTTTCTCCACAAAACTTGGTGAATCATGTATCAATATTTAAGTCACAATGGGCCTCTTGCACTTTCAAATTGAGGAGAAAGCTGAAGCGGTTACGAAACGGTGATTGATATTGATTGATTGACATACGCTCGAGATAAAAATAATACGAAATAATCTGAGACCCTCGATGGCTACGGGCTATAGTCCGCAACGTTCAGCGTCTTATGACTTGCAGAGGACTCTCAAAAACAAACAGCCTAATAGATAACAAGCCTTATTGTCACCAGGTTCAGAGCCCTTACAACAATTACTGCAACAGCTGTAGAGTTGAGTTGAATAAGTGGCGAAATTGTATTAGCGCTTTCTATGTGAATGCCTTGACATCCGCAATTTCTAGATCCTTCTGGCCTGATGTGAACCGGGGGGCGGTTAAAGGAGCTCCTCATGCTTGCGAAACCCCAGCTCTCACTAATAGTCGGGATTCTGACAGGCCATTGTGCGATTGGTATCCACGCGGTAAGATTGGCAATTTTTAGCTGATCCCTTTTGTATTAGTTGTCAAGAGATGACAAGGTGGAAACATCTCAACACTTTCTGTTAGACTGTCCAGCCTTTGCGAGGCTGAGATGGCAACATTTTGGCTCGCATTTCTTGTCTAACCCTGAGGTGCTATCAGGCATTGAAATTAGCCGCATTCGTAATTACGCAATGGGCTCGTGGCCCTTCGCCGACTAAACTTATGGTCCCCGTTCAGTTCTCGTGGTATCACAAAGGACAATCTCTTAATTGTCCAAGTGCGTCCCTTGTCTACGGCAACCACTATAACCTAACCTATGTGAATGCCTTGAACTTGGAAAGTTTATACAGGAACTCGTTGGAAGAACTGACTGGAAAGGTGTAGAGAATCTGGAGAAACTTTTTGAACACCAGAATAGGGTCTACGGCCATCGAATGAACCCAGAAAATTCAGAGCTTTTAAATAAAGACTATCTTTATTAGTGCATTGAACTTACACACTTATTCCATCAGTTTCCATCAAGTTCTAAATTCCAACAAGGATTAAAAATCGGACATCAGTTGCCACAATTAAAACCACAAAATAATTTTGGCTATTATAAGAGTTGTCCAAAAATTTAAATTTTTTATGACTTAAATATAATTTTAGCGATTATTGGGGGGAAGGGGGGTCCAAATTTTTTTTGAATAGGTGATGGTTTTTGCAAACTTTTTTTGTACGGGTAGTACCCACCTTGTGCTGAGATCGTGAGTTGGGACAGATCAACAATTGTGAAGTTTACTTTTTTCAGAACGTGTGCACTAGGTCAGGTCGGTCCCCGTACAAAAAAAAAACAGTTTAACCAAACCGCTAAAAAATAATTTTTGGACACAACTTTGATGCCTTTGATTAAACGTTATACTTATTGCGTTATGCCAAAATTGCGACAGTAAAAAGAAAATTTTTTCGGTTATTAGGGTGGTCCAAAAAAAAATTATTCTTTCGAAATACTCTCTAAATAAGCTTTCACATAGGGCTTGATTTTCTTTAAAACTTTTTTTTTTATATGGGGACCGAGCCGCCTTAAATCAAACGTATACAAAAATGTTAAATTCCAAAACTTTTGAACCACCCCAAAGCATTTACTCAACACTGCATAAGGTTAGCGCGGAAAATATATTTTGAGTGCTGCAATTCACACTTCGACACACAAATATCACTGCGGCGTGTGTGGTACACTTCGCATTGTCTGCTGAGCGCAATCAAATAAAGATAAAAAAATGTAATAAAACCGAAAAATCACCGATCATGCTTGTGTGGCGTTGTGAGAATCCTGCGTTTCCTGAAAACTGCTGATTGCCAGCGATTTTCGACTATTCATCGTTGATCGCGGTTGATCTTGCCGCAAGCATAAAAAATACAAAGCGCATACACTTTCAAATGCGCACACATATGCGCGCACATATATATATACATATGCATCTGTTTTTATGCTTAAGTAGTGCAACATATGACTGCACTCGCTCAGGTTCATTTAATATAAATTTTGAATTTCCAAGACATTGCATTTTTCTCTCATTTTCACATTGTAATGGCGTGCAACGTTGCATTCATGCGCGATTGTGCGCCACCAATGTGTCTGCCACAAATAGCGTGCATTAAAAGTATAAAAACATGCATACTTATTTACTTACATACACACATAAGTCTGAATGCATTTGTGTATTTGTGTGCTTGCAACAAAACCATAAAAAATGAAGGCGAAATGCATGAGATGAACACTGGCAAGCTACTTAACTATTGTGGGCTAGAGCGCGAGTGAGAAAGAACACTTGAGTGCATAGATAAGTGCCCAACCACGCTCATTATCCTGTTGATCCTTTCGATCATTCGAAAAACAATTGAGAAATTTTCATTTTAGTTGTATGTATGTGCGTTACTCACGCGTGCCCACACCTATTTGTAATGGTAACAAAAAATGCGCCCACGAAGCACATACATTCACACACACACACACACATATGAGATAAATTCAACGTTTAAGATCAGAGGATGATACCGCCAGCGTAGCATCCTTAAGAGTCCTTTATCACGCGCATTTAAAGGCAATTAGATCAATAGCGAACTCGTCTTTTGTCCGTTGCTATCAGTTGGTGCAGGTAAAATTCCGCCGCTGTCGCTTCTCTGTTGTTGCGCTTGTAATGCTGACTTGCACCGACCAACTGGCGTTAGTCGATTACTTTGTGCCTTCTTCGTTGCTCCTTGCGGTTGCCTTCACAATGAGTGTGCCCTTTTTTTTTTGATCGACCGGGAAAGCTGTGAAACGAAAGGCGTTGGCGATCACACTTGGCTTGCACATACATATGTAGTCAACAGCTAAGAGCTAACAGATTGCGGTCGATTACGGCTAATTAATTTGGTTTTAACAGCGCTTCAAATACATATGAAGGAGTGATTTATTTGCTCAAATATTTTTCTTGCATTTCTTTCATTCTTTCGCCTTTCTATGTCAGTTGCAACAGCCGAAATTTTTGGTAGCAAACGCCGCTCGCTGTTACAGCAGCGGCAACAACTGTGATGAGCTGCTCTTTAAATGCGGCTTAATTAATCTTATTTTGCTAGCCAAAGTTGTTTTGGGGGGAAAGGTGTTAGCTGGAGTTGATGAATATGCCCGCGTATGAGTCAGCCTTTAGGCAGCTTATAAGTATGCACATTAGGGGGGCCCAAAAATACGCAAGAAAATCAAATCTTTGGAATTTTCTCGCAGCCAACCCCCAGAAATATAGAAAATGGAAAATAAAGAGACCCGTGTTTTCCAATTTCGAAAACGGTTAAAATTTAACGGTGCCGCCGAGGCTTTGAGATTTCCCATATATTTTACAAGGGGAAAATACATTTTTTCGTAGAATGCTATAAAATCTGTAATAAAATAAAAATATTTCCCCAACAATAGAACTATGATGCAAATTTAACTCAAAAATTTTACAAACTTTTTTTTTCAAAACGTGCGTGATGTGGTGACTATGACATAAAATAACTCATTTTTGTAAATATGAGATGACATTATCGATTATGAAAAAGCAGTTAGTAAAATCTTAAAGTCAAATATGCATCATACTTTTTGTTTCAAGCTCTCTGAAGGATAATATTTTTATTCGATCAAAAAATATTTATTTGTAACGATTTTATAGCAATTCTACGAAAAAATTTATTTTCTCCTTATAAAATATATGGAAAACTTCAAAGCCCCGGCGGCGCGAGTAAATGTTAACTGATTTCAAAATAAATAAGAAATCCGAATACAAATACGAATAGAATACAAATATTTATTTTCGATATTATTCAGTTAAGGCGGTTGGCTAGGAAACAAAAATTTGGACTACCCTAATGTACATACACATATACATATCTTATAAGCCGGCCACATATGGCCTGACTGCTTTTGCGTACTCAATTACTTGCAACTAACAGCTCTTAATGAATACGAGTATCACTATTCCACTTTGCCTTTTGGTGGTCCCGCATCTCTCTTTGGTTGACATATGGGCGTTTGCCACATTTTTCACACCACTGTTAGTATTTGGTACCCTATATTATCTTTCCCATATTAACTTTTGTTCTTAAGCCTCATAAAAGAAAATATTTCATTGGTACGAGTATTTTATGAAGAATTTCGGTCGATTAATTATGTAATTTGCCGGCTTATAGTCTTAACACTAAAATGAAGGTCATCAAATTGTTGAAAATTTATTGTGGGATCTTGAAAAAAGTGTGAAGTAGGTGTCTTAATACCATAAAGTCCCACGAAATTAGAATATGCACTACATGGAGTCACCTAGGAAGAACAAACAACCAAGATAAAAGGTAACTAGTTAGCAAAGAATTGTGGTGTAAGTCTGGATGTTGCTACAGAAATGGGGCGACGTAGCTTTTTCTTGGCGGAAATACACTCGGAGGTTTGCCATTGTCTGCCGAGGGGCTACCGCTGTTAGAAAAAACTTTTTCTAATTCAGCGAAATAGTTGAGCGCTCGGTTTTCCAATTCAAAGAACCAACTCGATATCTCCAAGCCAATAATAATATGTTTTTTATGTATTTAGTAAGCTTTCGGTGCTAGTATTGCACCCTCATCAGAATTTAAAAAAATGTATTAATATATGTATGTACATTGCCGGAACAAAGTATTGGCACAGCAAATTTTTCACAATATATGCAACAATTTTTATTCTAATATTTTTCCGTCAATTTTGTATAAAAATATGGTTCATTCTACAACAAAAAACATAAAAATATAATTCCTAAACTTTGTGCAAAACTCGCGAAAATTCAGCAAATTTTCATGCAAATTTTCAAATTTTTAATCGTACATTATTTCAATGGTTTTATTGAATACTCAATATTAATGCTGACTTTTAATTAGTAAATAATTAAAATGTATCTGCGCTAATCCATTCAAATATGGTGCACCTTCCGCATTGATATTGTGGATTTGTACTCGTACATATGTCTGTTTAAAAAGCTGGGGAGTAGAATTCTCTCGCATTCTGTGGATTTTAATTAGTCAACTTGTATGATAAGTTGTTGGCGGTCTTCGGCTGCGAACCAGCGCAAACCTGACAATGCAACGTGAAATAAAATGTCGACATGATTTGTATGCTTTTGGTGTGAAAATTTCAAATTTAAGCGTAACTCAACCTATGATAATTGTTTGCATACATACATAGGGTGCTATTACATTTTATGGCTAATTTCAAGCAACGACGCCATGAAATTTTCGTGTTATAGCGAACGTGCATTCAATAACTGTGCATAGTAACGTTACACTTTATAAATTTTTAATGCAATTAACTAGGAGAAACTGTAGAACAGTAGCGGTAGCAAAAAGTTAAAAAATATGAAATACAAATAAAATGAATGTAAAAAAGAGTTCTGTATTTACTTGGCAGCATTGGAAATGTGAAAATTGGTACTTTGAAAGTTCATCGATTAATGTCGTATATGTAATTTAACTGCATGAACAATTGCATTTAATTTAATTAACAGATAACATGACGATTAAAGCGTAAATACTTTACGAAGCACCGCCAACAACAATAAAAAACATACAAAGAACGACAACAACAAAAAAAATACAAGAAGGCTTTGCGGTGGCATCAAACGCTGTTGCTGAGCACGCCTGAGCTTTGATTGTTATTTGTTGTTGTAGTTTTTGTTGTTTGCCATACGGCAGCACAACTTGTCAACAACCCAAAAGGCACCTGTAACCAAAAACAAAAACCAGATTGAAAAAAGTCAGTTGGCTTTAACGGTGCATGGCCACAGCTTTTCCGCGCAGCGGATTTTACTTAACAAACGAAGCAAGAAAAAAATTTTCCAATTTTAAGTTGGCCACTTTGACATGTGCCGCCAAATGTGACACGCGATGCGACAGCGGCGAGGTGTGTGAGGCGGCGCAGAGCAGTGCGACATGGCATGGGCGCGCGCGCGAGTCAACAATTGCCGTTGTAAGCTTTGCCGATTGCCGCGCGCACCTTAGACGCTTAGCGCATTTACTTAAGAGTCACATATGTACCTCGATGGGCGCTACGTACATTTGTGTTTATTAGTGTTGTTGTTATTCGCGCAACTGTCTAACTTGCCACATCATTCACTGCTAAATCAACAAAAATGAAATTGTAGCAAATCAATTTTCATTAGCGAGTAAAACCGCATAAAAGGAGAAAATGTGCAAAGCCAAATGCAACGCGACGCGGTTGTAGCAAGCGAAGGCAGCAAAGCAGGGGCAGGCGTTGCAGTTAGCGTTTGCGCGCGCGCTTGCGCTGTAATGCAGCAACATTTCCAGCTTAAGAGTGAGAAATTCACTTTAGTTCGAGGGGAATGCGTGCAGCTTACAACTAACTAAGCACCGCTAATGTACTCGCACACAAACGTACACACAGCTTTTTAGTCAACGACTGCTTAGTAGTCGAGCTCTTTTTGGCTGCGCTTGGAATTTCGGTCGCATGCCGCGCGGTGCAAATGAAACCGCAGCCGAAATTTTTCTTAATTCCACTTAGTTCACTTTGTTTGCTGCCTGGCACGCTTGCCTTCGCTGGCTTGCCGCGCGCGCACAAACACACAGCGCTTTTGCGTTTAGAGGAGCGCTTGCTCAGTGGCGGCTGATAAATAAAGTGTTCGTCTTTCTATTTAAGCAGCTAAGTGCTTACATATGTACTTGTACACTGCTATATACAGGGTGTGCAAGAAGTATAACGACAAACTTGAGTTGATGGTAGGTGGCGGGGGCGAGCTACCTGATAAGCAAAAAATTGGCATGAAGAAGTGTCACCGTTTTTGAAGTTTTTAAATTTTTTTTATTTGAAACACTTCTTCTTTGTGCTGGCTCGAGGTCAGTTTTTCAACTAATAAAAACACAAGTTTCTGTTTTTCCAATATATTTCGATTACCTTCGGTAATCGTCCTCAGGGCAACTAATAACAACATAAAAATAAAACATTTTTTAATAATATAATTACATTTTTTTTTGCTGACTTTTAACACTAAATACATACATTTATTTTCACGTTTGCACCGCTTGACGTGGAGTGTTGAACTGTCATTTCCTTGTTAACAAGTGTCTGTAGCTTTGTGCAGTATTAGATATATCTGACTTGTAATTTATGCGTTTGTCTGTATGTGTATCTATGATATGTAACATTTCTAATGTGTATCGTTTTTTATATTGTTCTTCTTGTTGGACAACTGTGGTTTCGTCAAAGCTCGGTATATGTATGACATTTGTTAGCATTTGTTTTTATTTGTTTTAAATGAAAAAAATTTTAAATTTCAAAAACGGTGACACCTTTACCTGAAAAATTTCCAGTTAAAGAAAATACATGAAAATGCCGATTTTTTAAATAAAAAAAATTAAAAAATTTCAAAAAGGGTGACACTTTTACCTGACAAATTTTTACTTATCAGGGAGCTCACCCCCCCAACTACCTTCTACACAAGCTTGTCCTGATACTTCTTCGACACCCTTTATATTTCCAGAAGTCGACATCAAGCTGCACAGTTAAAAATTTTGGACTAAAATTAAAACTTTTTTGGTATGTATATATGACTCGACCGAAAAAATACTAAAGTTTAAACTTTGGAAAGTGCAAACATCATTTAGTCTGTTGAGGTTTGAATTTTAGTCCAGAGTCTGACTATTTTTTAAGTCCGTGAAAGGAATAAATATGTCATTTTGATCACGCCGCTCCAACAGTCACAATGGCTGAGTGAGAAAAGCACTACTGCTCGATTCCAGAGATCCGAGGTTCAAATCCTGGTGTAGTGAAATTTTTTTTTATTTAATTTTTTTTTAATTCATGTTTTTTATTAGTTTTAAATAAATAAAAAAATATTTTTTAATTTAATTCTGATGATTTTTTTTTTAAGTTTATTTAGTATTTATATTTATTTATATTTAGGTTTATTTAGTATTTAGTATTTATAGTATTTAGGTTTATTTCCAAATGAAATTAAATTCACGTATTTTTCATTTTACATACTTAAATTTAAATAATTCAACTTTACTTACATTGATTTAATTTGAAAAGTCTTACCTCCAATCGGACTCGAACCTGCGATCTCAGAACCAGAAGCAGAAGCCGCTACAGCCAACACTTGTGAGAAAAGCAATTATTTGCGTTTTAGTTTTGGCTTTGACAAATTGTCGAACTGGGTTAATTTAAGACCAAGAAAATCTCAGATTTAATACTTGAAAAGGCCAAATATTATTTTTAATCCAAAAGAGGTTTCATAGTCATTCTTTAGGATTTTAAATGTGATTGTTAGAGCAAAGAAAGCCTAAAATTTACACCTTTGGAGAATAAATTTTTCTTTAGTATAGCGAAAGTTTAAAACTTATACCTTGAAAAGGTACATTTTGCAGTAAACTTCCTAAAATTTAAAATTAAAACCTTAAAAGTCTAAAATTTGCTTTAAACCGAAGTAAGGTCTAAAATATATTCCAATATTTCTAACAGTGTGGAAACGAGTGGCAGGCCAGGACAAAGTGGAGTTACTCTCTGTCTAGAATTACCTTAAAAGTTACGGCTTCAAGGAAAGTGAAAAAATTTCAAAACTGAGTTTCCTTACAAAAATTAAAATTGTCCAATCCATAATTTACAAAACAGTTTGGAATCCTTATTAAATTCGCCAACTTTCAAAGTTACGAGCGTAGTACATTTTTTTCAGTACAGTGAGTTAAAATTGGGTGCAGCATTAAATTTAAAATTTTTTGGGGCAAAAAGTGTCATTTTCTTCCAAGCTAGAGCAATTGGCTATAAATTTTAGACGACAATTTACAGAAGAATTACTCAGAATTACATAATAAAAATAAAATTGAGAAAAAGTAGAAATTTGTAGTAACGGGAATTAAAAAAACCATCACAGAATGTCTCTTTTTTGTTATTTTTAAATGCTTATAATCTTAAAATTACAAGGCATACGTTTTTTTTATATTTTTCTGATAACTATTATGACCTGGCTGTCACCCATCTCCGGCTTGACGTCGACTTCTAGGACACCCTCTAAATGTACTTTTATAGGACAGTGCTCGGCAGCCCATAGCCTCGTGAGGCCGACAATAATCGTATTTTTCACAACAGACACGATTGGCAGTTCACACGTACCCAAAGCTATGTGCGCGAAAGCTATGTACGGCCATTCACAAGCATATATGTACTATTTTTATGTGCATGCGTACAGTTTTGCCTAACACTGCTATATAGGAAAAATATTCAACCAAAAGCCCGGCATTCGTACAACAACCAACGAATTTTCAATAAATCGTTTTCTTAAATAGTACTCGTACCTACTATCGCTCATGGGCTTCAATGTACTTGTATGTATGCATGTACTTACTTGTGTCACTCATTGTTTATCGCTGTGTTTGTGCATAACTAAAAAGCATTACAAAATTGCATTTGCTTTGGTGAATAAATCAAAAATGCTTAGAAGGAAAAGTGCAGACCATCATTATTTATGAGTAAAAATCCTATAGAGATATGCGCTTACATTGCATATACATGCATATGTAAGTGGATATATGTAATACGTATGCATTTGTATGTATGTTTGCACCTTCATTATAGTAGCTATATGATTTCAGCTATCACTCTTCGTAGTAGCGCTGCACTTCAATTAGATTTTTACTGTATTTACTAATAGAATTTGTTACACTCAATACATATATCAATACATATTTGTTAGTTTCTATGAGCATATGTACCTACGAACGTATGTCCATTTTTTTGGTCTTATTTGTGTGAAAATGATGAACTCACGCGCCACGGAATTGTTGCTACCAACGCAATAACTCAATGTCAAATTAGTAATATTCAAATATGTAAAATGATAAACTGTATTTCGAAGGGGTTGGGTAAAAGTTTAAAAGTTGAGTGGTTGGTCTTTATGTACATTCTAAAATACGTAAAGGTGCTGCATTTGAGTGAATGTATAAGAAAATCACCTACCCATACACTTATGTGTGTATGTATATGTATACACTATTAATTTCGTATTCATTTTGAGATAACAAACAAAACTAATCAGTTAGTTAACTAGGGTGACAAGCATTGCTTTCCGAGATCGACACTTTGATTACATCTGTAATCCGCGCACTGTAAATTTCCATAAATAAATAGATAATAGATATAGTATTTCTGTAGGGATATTTGTATGTAACTGCGTACATATAAGGTAAAACTTGAAACTGGTCCTTGAACATTAAAATACCATAGCTCTGTAATCTTAAAAATTGTCGGTCTTATTTGCACATGCTGAATTCGAGTGGATATTCACATCCCTTCCGGCAGAAGCTTAGCATGTTGCAAGTAGGTAATACATAGATAGATTGATAACACAGGACCACAAAATGAAATTGCACCTTACCTTCGCTGATCACGATCCCGGATTCCTTGTGAACGCTGCATTTCTGGAATGAAAGTCAAATTTTGTTTTTTAATAGATATAATTTTTTTCATTGTGGATTCCGAAAGGGATTTCACCTCCAGCTAACTCCCAAAAATCACTTCAACCAACGATCAAACTCATCTATCGATATAAAATTCCCCGCTATTTCAGAATCCGGGTGAAAATATGCAGTTTGCCTTATCTTACATCGTTTTCCAGAGAATTTGGATGCCACTGAATTCACCAAAAGGCCGCACTGATCGGATGGATCCTGCCGACCACACAAAAGAATTTCTCCTGCTTGAGTTTCGCCTCCCGGCTCCTCTTTGTATAGGGTAATCAGAGCGCACCACGCCGACACAGGTGGGTCGTTGACAGCAGGTTGCTTCCTGATGCACACCCGTTGCTGGAGAATCATCCGCTTCCGACTCTTATCCAAAATGCGCACCTAGCGGCTGAGAGAAAGCTTTAATGTGGGTGGACGTTCAAAATTTATGCATCTGCTGCATGGATTTACACAGCTTTTGGGTACCCCGTCGAGCATTAGAATGATGAATGCAATTTTGTCCCAAATTGATTGATGGGTATTTCAGAAGGTATTTTTCCCATCGAAGGATCTCAGTCGCCTTTTACGACAAGTATGCCTTACTGTAGAGGGATCCATCAAATTTGTCTTATTTTATTAACTGAAGTAAAAAGGTGTGTCTCGGGTCCTGAAAGCATAGAAACAAACGAAGGCAAAGAGATTCTTACCTGGACGGCTGCAACAATAAAACGTCAATAGGTTACGAGCACTTCTTTGCAATAAGACCACACATCAGCGGATATGCGCTTAGGAGAGAAGAAAGAATAGGTAAAACACACCACGGGAACTAAGACTCTGGGCAATGCCAGACAAAGAAGCTATTGGTTGGATACAAAAGTAAAAGTTATAACAAGCGTGTCTACGCGAGATCGGCAACCACACGTTCCAACCTAGAATTAAGGAAACAGTTTATTCAATTGAACCTATTTTATTTATTTATTGAATTCTCGTACTTACCAGTATGTGTTCAAGTTGCAATATGTATTCCGCTGTGCGAAGAAGAAATGTAAACAAAGCGCAAAGGTTTACCGGTAGTTGGACGTGTGGCCGCTCAAAAATCCCTCAATATTGTTAAGGGCAGCACTTGTTACTATTGCTGAATACCGATTGCCAATCGGTATAGCCATCATTTTATTTTCACATCGTTTTTTATACCCGAAGCGAAAGCAACCAATAATTAAAAAAAGCAACTAATTTTGTGCGCGAAAATTAAACCCGAATTCTGAATTAAATCAACACAAAAAAGTGGTGTTTCATTTTATTGTGCTCAAGCAGCTTTTGATCAAAGTGGTACTCAGTTTAGTGCAGCAAACTCCATACCAAGTTTTGCGCATTATTTTGTTCTCTTTATTGGCATAGCACGCCACGCCAGACCAGAATTCCAAGAAGCCCCATCGCATAGCCGTAGACCACAACTCCTGGGAAGATTATTAGCCTATGAATAATAAATTAAGAATTCCAGCAGTTATCTATATTAAAAGGTCATTGCAGATGTAGAAGTCACCTGAACAAATTCGTAATCTGGTCTGATGATTTATGCTGTTTCTGAGACAACTAGAAACTAGATCTGCTGTTCGCAGTACATACTTCAGCAATTAAATAGGACCACATAATGTAAAAGAGCCTTACCTTCTGTCAGTCCAGTTGATACTTATGTTTTCCACCGAGGCTTCTAGCATGTCGACAGTGGCGGTCGAAGGCGGCTTTGGCAAGACCGGTCTGCGCGGTGAAAGGTTTCGAAAAATCAGACCTCCTGCCTGATGAAAGCCTCGCCTGCGACGGAACCTGATAAAAACCCCCAATCTTTCTCTAAGGGCTGGGAGCCCTGCCAACTTTTTTTGAGGCTCTCAGGGATGTGATATCCTACCAAACATTGGCGTGTCATCTCTTACAAACAAATTAGAAACCGGGAAGGCAGAGGAGGTGCTGCTGTGGTTGTGAAGATGGATCAGAGCTCCGTAGATAGCTGCGGATCTTCTTCTTCTTTATTGGCGCTGTAACCGCCTAAGCGATTTTGGCCGAGTCCAAAACAGCACGCCAGTCATTTCTCTTCTGTGCCAACTGACGCCAATTGGAAATGCCAAGTGAAGCCAAGTCCTTCTCCACCTGGTCTTTCCAACGCAGAGGAGGCCTTCCTCTTCCTCTATTACCAGCATCGCGACCCGCGTTGAATACTTTCAGAGCAGGAGCATTTCTGTCCATTCGAACGACATGACCTAGCCAGCGGAGCCGCTGTATCTTAATTCGCTGCACTATGTCTACATCGTTGTAAAGCTCATACAGCTCATCGTTAAATCGTCTGCGGTACTCGCCATTGCCAACGCGCAAAGGCCCGTAAATC
>JAPVRG010275898.1:0-13233 GCA_029783565.1 Rhagoletis cerasi
TGCACTTTGCTGAGCTCATATTTTACTATAATTTTAATTTTTTGCTGTCATGTACGAGTGTGTAAGCACCCAATACGTAGTTAGTCGATGTAGTCTTTATGGTCTTTAGAGACAAGTGCAGTCGTAACTTGTACGCTTGTCAACACTTACTTAGTAGAAAATTTGTTAGAAATTGTTCGGTGGCACGTGCATTACAGAGTGATTTGTAAATCCAAGGCAAAGTGATGCCATTTCTTAATGTAATGTTAGCTAAAATATTTTATTAGCAATTTACTGTTAAAAAAGAAAAACCAAAAAAATTATGAAAATGAAGTTTCTAAAATAAAGGTTAAAATTTAATTAAACTTCAAAGGCTTGAATTTAATGCCGCCTACCTGAAATTTTCACAAAAATTAACTTCTGCCATAAGCATAGATCTCCGATGGCTTCAAAGATTAGATAATAGTTTTTTTTTTTCAAATTTGCAGATGAAGGTATATAATTTTAACCCACCACATATGTACAATATACAAAATTCTTCGCGTAAATATCCAAAAATAAAATTGGAAAGCTCGCTAAATGAAACAGAAATTCTACTAGTTTATCTACCTAGTTTATTGTAACTTTTAAAATTGAGTAATGGGAGCCCCAGGTAGCACATACCTGCCGATTTTTCGAAGCCTAAAGGAGGCCCTAGATGGTTTATTATTTTGATCAAAAGCTGGATGCAATTATCCATGCTTGAAGCAGACGTTGATGGAGATTGATAGAGTCTAATTTTGATCATAACAAGAAATACAAAATTTGTATTTCAAACCATTTTAAACTTTGAGTCGAAAGCTGGACTAAGATTGAGTTCCCACCAAAAGAATAATGGGTTGATTAAAGGTTTATTGAAGCGAGCGTCAATCGATTGACTGAATTGTTTGATCAAGCAGCTTGACCGCCTAGGCTTCAACTTAGAAAAGTAAAGAGTCTATACATATCAAAATTTATTGAGGCTACCGAGTTTCTAAACGTAGCACTTTCGTCCTCATGCAGCGAAGCCAATGTAAATTAATGGGTAAATATTTTTGCCCGTCATAAACTAAAATGAATTAAGTTGATATATTGAAAAGTGTTAAAATATTAACACAAACAATAAATACATACACACTGAGAAAGAGTTTAGTTACTTCAATAATATAAATTGAACGCCGGAGTCGCTGGTTCGAATCCCAGTGAACTCGATAAAGAAGTCTGATGAGGAGATGTGGTGATCTCCGAAATAGCAGCTATAACTTATACAAAATGTTGTTGTTTTTCCACAAAATTTTCTTTAAAAATGGCCTCAAGCTCAATAAAAGTTTTTCAATATGAATTGTTATTTGGCCAAAAATAACAAAATAACATAAAATATTTAATAAATTTAGTTGACGTAACTAAACTCTTTTCTCAGTGGTTAGATGCGATTACTAACACCAAGCGCCTAAATGCATGCTATGTAATGCTGCACTTCTCAACTGCAATGCAATAAAACTTTCTTAAGTTATAATTTGATGGCAGTTTAAAGTATGCTGGGTCTAGTCTGATGCATCCTCCGGACAATGCTTCCGGAGCTTTTTGCGGACTCTGCATGGTTGTGAGGGATCGTAATAATTGATTATTATTGGCCACATTGCCTACCCACTACTTTTTGGTCCAATAACATTTTTATATAAATACATACACGCAAACATACTGGTCTCCTCTCTCACTGATATAATCACTCAGTGTATTAAGAAGAATTTAATCCAAAAATTTTTAATAGAGTTAGCACCTGTGTTAAAAGTAAGTGAATTAGTGAGTTAGTAAGTTGAAGACTCTTAAATCACTATTATAAAAAAATGCGTTAGGGAATCTTCAATCCAAATATATATTTTAACAGAGTTGCCACCGGTATTGATTTTAAAATGTTAATTAAAATCTCTTACAACATTATTTAAAAAAACGCTAGGGAATATTTGTTCCAAGTACTTACTTATTTTAACAGAGTTGCCACCTGACTTAGTATTAAATTAATTATTTATAAAATAAAGAAATAAACAAATATTTTAAAAAGTTATCACAAAGGCAAATGTTAAAAAAATTAATAGAGTTGCCACATATCTCAAAACTAAATTGAGTTTATTAAGTAAAAAAAATTTTAAAACATTATTAGAAAAAAGGTGTTAGACAAAATTAAATCCGAACTTATATTTCACAGAGTTGCCAGCTATCTAAATATTAAAATGAACTAAGTAGCTGTATGTTCTTCTTAGTTAATAAAATCTTACAAATTCAAATATCGAATGATCCAAAAAGGTTTGTTTTTATTCCACTCGGCAGGACCCAGGATCGATCCCGGTCGGTGCATTAGCCAAAAAAGGTTTGTATAGAATAGCGGCCGTTCTCCGCAGGCGATGGTTAACCTGCGGGTGTACTTTTATTATGAACAAGTTTAACATAAACACAAGTAATTTTTAAACAAAAATACAACCAACTCAATGTTGATATACAAATTTAGGATTACCGTTATCTTCTACATGATCCAATAATCAGAGCCAAACAAAATTAGTATGGGACCGCCCTTGAGGTGCCATCTTTCCGATTATGAAAAACGGTTCACGTGGTCCAAAGTTATCCGGTAACATACAAAAATAAAAATAAAATTATTACGACGAATTGATAACCTCCTTTTTTTAAAGTCGGTTAAAAACCATTTGTCGTTCGGAGGCGGCGCAAAACTTTAGGTTCCTCCATTTGTGTGACAACATCCAGCCGCACAGTAATGGCTTGCGGGCAGTACTCACAATCTGCTATCTTAAAACAATTTCCAATGAAAGAATAAAAACCAGGGACTGAATAACAATTATTTTTTTCAACTGTCAAACTTGGCCAAATATTTTTTAAGTCCGAAATAAAAATCCTTTCCGGATAATAAACAAACCGCTTATTCAAATTAAACAAATTTGGTATCAAATGAAAGAGGCCTGAAATAGCTTTTAAACAGAAATAACGAACGAAGGCTACCACCTCCATTTAATTTTTTTTTTTACAATTTAATACAAGATAATTTCATATACCTGACCCAAGGTTTGTTCTATGGTTATTAAATAAATTTTTTTGTTGAAACATGTGTCAAAAGGTGGCTTTCCTCATTTAGACATTTCAGCTTTAAAGCCATTTTCGTCCTCTTGCATTTGATACCAAATTTGTTTAGTTTGGATAAGCGGTTTGTTTATTATCCGGAAAGGACTTTTATTTCGGGCTTAAAAAATATTTGGCCAAGTTTGACTGTTGAAAGAAAATAAGTGTTATTTTTGGTCCTTGATAAAAACAGCCTCTGAATTGTAACTTCACGACCAAAGAAAGAAACCGATTGAAGCGTCGAATGAGAAGAAAGAGAAGAGCAGCACACTCACAAATGAATAAATCGCTTTAGCTTTGACTATTGTGAGTTTAAAATCCTAAGTGTATTACTTAATAACACGAAAACAAAATAACTTTGCATATCACACACATTTCAAATCAGTCTAAACCTTCAAATCTCCGGGTGAAAAATACAATAACCAAGCAGCCATTGTAACAAAAACACAAAGTTAACTTCATAATATCTTTGTTATGTGTATTTAATTCCACGCATGACCATTGCACTTGTAAAAGCCATAAAAAATAGATAAGCTGCTGAAAAACGTTTAAATTGTAAAGAACTTATGCATCTAACATTTACATATAAATATACATAGATATTTGCATAACTATAAAGTTATAGAATTATGTGCGAGTGTGCGTGTAAAAACATATGATTCTACGTAGCACGCACATACTATATACATATGTATGTAATAAGCTTTTGGCTTCACGCGTGTTTTTGTCCGACCGCACGTCTACGCTTTAAATGCAAACAAGCAACGAATTGAAATTCATTGCAGCGACACTATACAGTTTTTACTTGTATTTTAATTTTTTACTGTTAACTTTTTTTTCTTGGTCTTCCTAGGCTTTTGTCACAGTTAGAGTGCCGCCGCCTCAGTTGCATTTTAATTGATGAATATTTTATGCTTGAAACAGGCGCTTGTCGTTTATGCCATAAAGAGGCAGTGATACAGACAATGAAAAAGAATAGGACAAAAATTTAGAAGCAACAACAGACTGAAAATCAAGTTTCAAAAAAGCATATATGTATTACTAAAAGCAATAACAGTAATAACAATGTAAAACAAATTGTCCGGCACATTTGAATGATGTCTTCGCAAAGCATTGCGCAACACTCACATGTAAAACACATATATACTTATATACATGCATATTTACACTTACATGAATGTGGCGTTCATACCTCTATTGGCGTCTGTTGCGCTTCACCAAACAATTACAGTTCGCATTTAAACTGATTTGCATATACGTGTAAGTAAGCTTGTGTATGTTGCATACGTTGTTGCCACAATAGCTGTACGTACGTACATAACAAACGTGTAGCATTTTGAAATTGTCGCCGAATTGTCAGCTTAATTGCCAGGTTTGTGTACAAAGTCTTTCGTTTTTGTTTGCTTGTTGTGTGCTTTGTTGTGTTGAGCCTTGCTTTTGCTGCGGACAAGCGTTGAACGATTTTTATATTTCAATCAGCATTAAGATGCTTGCATAAAAATTAAACAATTTGTTTTTATTATTTAGTTATATTTTTTATTTTAATACGTCGTAAAAGATTTCACGAAGATAATTCGCTGTGAACACATAAAATATTTCAATTTTCCCAGGGTATATAATTTCTCCCTTTTGTGTTTCGATCTGTTGCAAGTATTATAATTTAACTGCTCGTGCATACATTTAAAATGCCTTTTTATGACAATGCAAGTTTTTTTCGACTTCTCAAAAATATGCAACATATGTCCTGAAATGAAATAACCAAAATTCAATAGTTGGTATCCAGGGCAACTTCAAATCACCGACTTGCCAGGTCCTAGCCTGGCAGGATCATAGTTTTTGTAAGTGCGAGAAAAATTAAAAAAATTCAAAACGCACTAAGGAATCTATATACTTACGAAACTATTGGCCAACTATAGTAAAACAGATTGACTATAACGTGAAATAACATTGAGGATATCTCTTGGAGAGAGTTGCCACCTTTTTCAAAGGTAGAGTTAATTAGTTAAAAACTTAAGTAAACTGTTACACCAATGTAGGTGTCAAACGAAAGGGGTTTCGAAGCATTTTATTTCGAAAATTAGTTTTAAGGGTGCTGCCACTTGTTTAAAAGTTAAAGTCAATTTATTAATAAGCTAAATAAAATATCACAACAGTATGGACGTTAAATTAAAGTGGTTCGAAAATGGTTTATTTCGCAAGTATCTTTTGAGTGGGTTGCCACCTGATCAAAAAGTTAAACTCAATTTAAATAACAAGTTAAAGGTAATACTTTAATATGGGTATCAAAAGAAAGAGGTTTAGGAAATGTGCATCTCAAAAATTTGTTCGGACGGAGTTGCCACATTTTTAGAAATTCAAAATTAATTTGGCTAACAAAAAAATGAAAAATTTTGATATGGTTGTCAAACAAGAGAGATGAGAAAGTTTCATTTCGAAAATATTTTTTAATAGGGCTGCCACATGTTCATAAAGTTAAAAAACAGTTTAAATAACAAGTTAAATAAAATATTTTAACATGGGTGTCAAGCGGAGGTTTTCAGAAAGCTGTATCTATTTTAAAAATATCTTTGACGAACCCTGCCACCAGTTCATATATGTACGTGAAAATTTTGTGAGCCAGTGAGTGAGAGTGTGAGTATATTTGTTGCTCTTTTTTTGGTAAGAATTTGGCTAGCAGATAGCTTATGACCTGTATTAGAATATCGCATATTTTTGAAGAGGGCTGCCACCTGATTAAAAAGTTAGACATTATTTTAAATTAAAAACTTAACGAAACTATACATTTTGGATACCAAACGAACTAGCTTTATTACGAAAACATTTAAGAAGATTGCCACCTATTTAAAAACTTTAATTTAATTAAGAGCTACGTCTATTCTGCGTTCTCGGGATTAGATAGAGAAGCAAAGCGAATGGGTCTAGTGGTGAACGAGGACAAAACCAAGTATCTCCTGTCATCACAGAAACACTCAGAGCATACGCGGCTTGGCACCCACGTCACTGTTGACAGTTACAAGTTTGAAAAAGTAGACAACTTCGTTTATCTGGGAACCAGCATTAACACCGATAATAGTGTCAGCCTTGAAATCCGACGGAGAATCACTCTTGCCAACAAGTGCTACTTTGGACTGAGTAGGCAATTCAGAAGTAAAGTCCTCTCTCGTCGTACAAAAATCACACTCTATAAGTCACGGCGCGGAGGCACGGACAATGAAAACATCTGATGAAGCGGCTCTTGGAGTTTTCGAGAAAAAGATTCTGCGAAAGATTTATGGGCCTTTGCGCGTTGGCAATGGCGAGTACCGCAGACGATTCAACGATGAGTTGTATGAGCTTTACAACGATATAGACATAGCGCAGCGAATTAAGATACAGCGGCTACGCTGGCTAGGTCATGTCGTTCGAATGAACAGAAACGCTCCTGCTCTGAAAGTATTCAACGCGGGTCCCGATGCTGGTAACAGAGGAAGAGGAAGGCCTCCTCTGCGTTGGAAAGACCAGGTGGAGAAGGACTTGGCTTTACTTGGCATTTCCAATTGGCGTCAGTTGGAACAGAAGAGAAATGACTGGCGTGCTGTTTTGGACTCGGACAAAATCGCCTAGGCGGTTACAGCTCTAATAAAGAAGAAGAATTTAGTTTTATTTATATATTATTGAAGTATCACAATATGTGTAGCAAAAGAATGAGGTTTAGGAAGGCTTTATTTTGAAAATGCTGCCATCTGTTTAAAAGTCGAATCTCATTTTTTCATAAGTTACATAAAGTAATTGGGGCTGCCCCCTTGTGCAGAAATTTTAAATCAATTTGATTAACAAGTCAATGAAATATTTTGATATAGGCATGGAAGGAGAGAGGTTTAAGAAAGTTTTATTTCAATAATATTTTTAAAGGGGCTGCCGCCTGTTAAAACATTAAATAAAATATCTTAATATAGGTATGAAAGAGGATTTAATAAAGCTGTAGGAATTTAAAATCAGTTTAATTGATAAATTAAATGGAATAACACCAATGTCATTAATGTAAATATTTTTGGGTGAGTATGTTTTTTGCTCTTTCCTTAGACAAAATTCAGTATAGAGGTTGCCTACGACCTGGAATAAGATACAGCATATTTTTTGCAGATGGCTGCCACCTGCTTAAAAAGAGAAATTATAATTTGCTGTATGGATGAAAAACGAACGAAACTTAAAAATGTTTTTGTACGAAAACATTTTGAAACAGCGTTATTTTGAAAATATCTTGCAGAGAGTTAAATAAAGAAGAAGAAGAAGAAGAAGAAGAAGAAGAAGAAGAAGTATGGATGTCAACCAAAAGAGGAATGAGAAAGCTTCATTTCGAAAATATTTTTAAAAGTCCGCCGCTTCGACTGGCGAATGGTTTTGTGAGAAACTTTTTCATTGCAGAAATACAATCAGAGGTTTGCTATATATAAAATATATTATAATTATTTTTGGACGGGGTCTGTAAAAGGGCGTTTCCGCGGCGCACAGTGGGATTTCGGCGGAAAAAATTTTATTGGTGAAGGTCACATTGTGTAATTTTTTATACATATTACTAATACTACACCCCTTGGGTGACCCGGTTTTACAAGATTTGGCAGCAAATTTCAAGTTTGAAAACTTGGCCAGTAAAGTCTGGGTCTGAATACCTACATTAACAAATTTTAAAATACATACTTCTTTCAAGTGACAGAACTCTGAAACGAACATCTCCTTAACAGAACATTTATTGTTTATCATAAGAGGCATATGTCTAATTATTTAAAATGTGATTACATGACTCAATTTTCCATCCAGTATACATAAATATTTAATTTAAAGAAATTAGTATTTTTTCCCGTGCATTTCTTAATTCAATGGACTGCATCTTTTTTCCTGCTCCGACCGATTTGTTGTGATATAGCACTAATTACTTCTATAATAGTTAGGATTATTATGTAATCTATTCCAGCTGGAATTATCTGCAATTCTTTTTGCAAAGAGAGATTTAACTAACAAACCTTTTCTACTTCATCTTTTATTATACGTTTCAGAAAGTAGCACCAATTTAGCAAGTCTGGCAAATTTCAACATTCCTAATTCAGAGTTAGCTGAAATCGCGACTGCAAGTAATCGTGAAGTGCATAAGTTTATCGAAAACCTCAAAAATAAATATTCAAACCTTACAGAACGAGGTCTTGAGAAAATGTATGCTGGAGTAGTAAATCCTTTTTGCCTACATTTAACAGAAAGTGACATGCTGCATCGAAAGTGAAAAAATATTTTTTTTTCCAAGAACGAGGACTGGTTAAATGGGAATGAAAAAATTAAATGGATGATGAAGTGTGGGCTATTTGTATTAATTATGAAATAAATGATTGAAAAAAGTTAAAGTGTACTTTATTTAAGGCATTTCGCCTAAAAATTAAGTTTTTCTGTTTTTAACCTTACAGGATAAGAAGTTTTACCCACCGTTAGGCACCATTTTTATATACATACATATATGGAGTTTTTTCTGCTTTACATTTTTATATAACTTAGCTTGCACAAGTATGCAGTTTGTATAATACGAGGACTTTTCTTTACCTTTGAATAGGTTTTTTAAGTTTTTTTGAGGTTAGGGTTGTATAGGAAGTGCGTGTAAAAATAAACCGATTACAGCCATTTTAAGGGTGTTTGCTTATATTATCATTATAAATATATGGCCAAAATTTCGGAGTCGTGCATTCATCGCTGCGCTTCTAATTACATCTTTAAGCGTTTTTTGAGGTTAGTTTTGTATGGGTTAAAGTGAATCGATTTTGCTAATTTTTTGTATGTTTACTTACTCCATTATTGTGAATATATGGACGAAATTTTGGAGTCCTTCATTCATCGGTGCCTTTTAATGGCATTTTTAAGGCGTTTATGAGGTTAAGTTTGTATGGGAGGTATGCTTTAAATATACCGATCACACCCATTTTTCGTTTTTTTCTTTAAGTATGTCCTTAGAGGTTACATAGAAAAAATTAAAGCCCTACGCCTACTCTTTATAATATTCTGCAAACAATGTATGGGGCTATACCACTGTGCGGTGCCCAAATCACACGATTTCGGCAGCATTCTCGATTTTAGCTGGAATTGCGATACGATTCTCAGTTTGGCCAATCAAAAACTGTCACATGAAATTGCGTTTGGGTCTCAGTTTCAGAGAAATTGACACGAAATCGCCTCAACTTTTCGAATGCAACCCTGAAAATTGGTTATTGTGAATGATTAGTGAGCAGAAACAACAGCAGAAACAACAACAAATAAATAAAAAAACTGTCGTCGAAATTGAAATTCAATAAGAAGCGTCCTTTAATATTTAAAAAAAATCAGTGATGTCTGGCGTTAGTCAAAGTATTTAAAATACATGAATTGAATTATGAAGTAGTGTTTATGGTAGCATTTTTAACTACCTTTCATGAAATGGTTCCGTGAAATAAAAAACGCATAGTAATTGTTGCATTATATTGCGGAGGTCGTTTTAGTTTTTAAGAAAAAAAAGGTTAAGACACCACTCTGTTGGAGAAATTTACTTTTTTGTAGAAAACTAAAATGGCAAAGGGTATAAGTAGCTTGTTTTCATCCGAACTTAGGCTTTCCTGCTATTGTTCATGCCAGTCAAAATCCGCAGCACGCTTCCAACTACTAGCTACCATACACCGTACTCTCGCCGACAGGCCCATGTACATATTCTATAGCTACCTATGGCACCCATCTTCACTATCCTTTAAGTAACAATACCTTCCTCATCCTATCTTCATCTATGTGTATATTTACCGTTTTGTGCGCTATTTTTATTAGGTTCATAACCTTTTAGTTACTTTACGGGTTTTTCACAGCAGCCTCTACTATGAAACAACCAACAACTTTTCATTTTGGTTGTTTTAAGCTGCTGCACAGTTGCCTAACTGTTTGGTAGTGAATTTTTTTGTCTGTTTTGTAAGCAGCATCTAGCGCTTCATAACTGCCGTAATGTCTATCCAATGACTGCTCAGTCGGGCAACTCTCACTTTACAGTAAAAAACATGGTACGAGTAAAAGGGGCAGAAAGCGCAAATAAATAAATGTCAAAATTTATGAGCACTCATTACGAGCAATAAGGAAGATGTGCTTCAATGCAGCGGGTAAAAACAAATATCCAAAAAAATGCCTAATATAACTTAAAAAAAACTAATACTAAGTAAAGAAGAAATAAAAAATGCATACTTTGCTGTTAGCCGCATAAGAAATTGGCAAAAAGACGTACAAAAAATTTTGCCAAAATGATTCTCACCCAGTCGCCGCGCCTATTCTATGTACGTGCTGCTTTTTTGTTTAGTTTTAGATCTTTGGTTTTTTATTTTAACCATCGCTAGCGGTTAAAATGCTGCTGCCGTGTTTGACATTTCATTCCACCGGCAGTGGCTGAGTGTTGCCGCACTGTCTTCCAGTTTATTCTCTGCATCCATCCGATAATAAAGTACAAATGTATGTATATATGTAGGAATAACCAAAATAGTGCTGCCGAAAATTCGCGCTGCTTGCTTTAATGATTGTCATTTATAAGCCATTCACTTTAAGTATTTTTGTCAATAATTTTGTTGTTTTTATGCCAGCAACATTGCTGTACGAGTGTCGTATGGGTTTTACATTTTTTTTTTTGCCTGTATATCTTTTTTGGATGTTGATGCTCAATAAAAGGTTGGGCTTTTTGGCGAACTTAATTGGCAGTATTCGTGAATATTTGCAAACTATTAAAAAATGAATAAGCAGCGGACTGAAATATCTAAACAAATATGCTTAAAAAACGAAACGATAAAATTTCAAAAATACTAAAATTTTTACCCGAACAAAATGCAGGTATGCCACATTTACAGATGAACGTTACTTATTCTTCATGTATCGGAAATTGACTGATTTCTATGTAGTCCCTACCGTTATATATTTGGTAACGAAGTCAAGCCTTTATCGTTAATGTTTCTACGCTAACAATCTATTTCCTTCTGACAAAAAGTAAAGAAAATTCATTGTGATAGCCATCTACCGAAAGCATTTAAAATTATATTAACCCAAACGATTGATTTTTTTTTAAATTCTAAGCGACAGCCGGTGCTATCACTGAATCCATCATAGTTCGATTTCCGTGAAATCCACGAAAATACGTCACTGGATCGCAACTGCTCAGAACGAATGCATTCAGTTACATATATGCCACGTTGGTAACAATTCGAATTCGGTGATAGATTCGTAGATTTCACGAATAATATTCCTCTACGTAGTCATGCTAATGATAATCTCCAAAGTGATGCTGAAGAAGACGACTAAGTGCATATGAGGGGTTTAGATAGTGCTTTAGAAGGAGCCTGGGAATACAAAATCAATTTTTTTTTTAGATTTAGTGGCAGGGCAGTTCAAAAGAAAGCTTCTTAATGTTGAAAAATTTTCACAGGTTGATACTGGCTAATCTTTAAGAAAATTCCAAAAAAAAAAAAAATTTCCCGAACTTGGTTGTGCTTCTCTGGAATCAAAAAATCTTTGGTGTGTTTTGGCTGTATCTTTGGCGTAAATTGGATCCTGGTCTTCAAGATTATAAACACAGCCCTGCTCATCGTGCAGCTTTTCTCGAATGGAAAGAATTGGAAAGAACTCCCTCCTACCTTTTAAAAAAGTTCAGAAACTTTTGCGAGAAAAACGCATCAGTTTCACTTATGAATTGGGAGAATTGCAAATACTAACAAATAAACTAAATGATTGGAGAACTGACTGAAATTTTGGATGAAATGTATCGAGTCCTAACCGCCAAAAAACGCAAGCGACATTTTTTCCAAAATTTCCTTTTTGATGCAAAAATGCCTTTAGATCCTCTAGAAAGTTGATATGCTGCGTGTGTATATTGCTGCGAAAAAATTCCGATTCGCAGTATCTCTACTTAAAAAATTAGGCATTTCCTACAGTGCGAGTATAACCTTTGTATCTTTACAGTTTTTCAAAAAGTAAAGGAACTTGTAGTACTATGCGTACCTATTTTACACCCCGCGACGAAATGATACGGTCTAACAAAAGCCATGTAAACTCAAATTTCTAACTTTGCACAAAAATTAGAAAAATTCAACAAAGTCGCACAACGAAAATTTTCTAGTTTGAAGTGTCCACAAAACACCGTTGATTTTTGAATTTTTTTTTCTGAGGGTATCACGCATTTTCTTCCATAAGTTCGAACATTTTTTTTGGTTGGAAGAAATTAAACACCGTCGCCAAAAAAAATATCAAAAATTAACACGAATTTTCAGCCTCTTGAAACTTCCACTTTATTATACTAGAATTTAGTGGGCTACAAACTGCGTACTTCAAGTTTGTTGTTGTTGTGGAAACTTGTTGAATTTTTCCACAAAGTTTTAAACGTGGATTTATGTGGTGTTTAAGTAGTGTATGTATAATGAACTAGACTTTAGTAAAAAATTAATAAGCATTAAAAAAAGTTAATCAAAACTGGTCAAAATATCGTGTCCCTATTTTTTTACACTGTATGTATATGAATTTTTATAGCGTGTTTCCACCAACGACTCCCTGTTAGCTTATATCGTTTTGTATCAAGGAATGATAAATTTATACTGCTTCTGTGAATTAAAAAATTTAGGTGGCATAAAAAAAAGTATTTTCCGTATAAATATAGCATTTTGAAAAAAAAAAAAAACAGCAGTATCCATTTTTGGAATCCAAAAAGAAGTATAATAATGCAAAGAAAAGAATGTATGGATAAAAAATTGTGGGTAGGCACTGTGACCAATGGTAATCATCAGCCACCACCTCTGCATGGTTGTAAGTCGTGGAGAGTCCGCAAGAAAAAACTAGAAAAACACTAGCTAAAATTATTTTAAGTTATTTCTTTAACGTTAATTTTATGAATATAAGTTTGACTTCCTAGTTGACAAGAAACAACATAACAAATCATAAAAATATTATTATAAAGCTAACATTACGATTTACTTTTTTACAAAGAGTGTTCAACCCCGCTGCACGAAACTCATTATTCACGCCCAGAAACATAGAAAATATAATGTGAATAACATTTTGCAATTTTCGGCGGACTTTTGAACAGTGAATATGCGCGGCCAGTAAAGA
>JAPVRG010275899.1:13912-25890 GCA_029783565.1 Rhagoletis cerasi
CTTGACGCTCAAGCTAAAGCAACCTATGTGAGATGTTTCATGCATTTTCGTACATCTCATCTTAGCTGTCAAAGCAAAAGTGTCACGCAAAGCGAAGCAAGCTTTTTATCTGGCATGGCCTTAAAGCTTATATTGAGTCAATCCTTTAATTATTTTACGAAAAAACTGATCCCGTTTCACTGAATTATTCCATAATCTAATTTAATCATAAGACTGTTGAGAATTACATACACACTTGTGCTGCGATCAAACGATATATTGCCAATCGACAACAAGGTGGTTACCACTGAATTAATTTGACATGGAAATTAAATATTTCCATAAGAAAATCCATTTTCCACTCCCCACATCAAATCGCTTCCTTCATAACTCTCGAAACATTTCACCGCCCCATCTGATGAAATCTGAAGAAACATGCAAATTAAATGGCGCAAAATTACTACAAAATCAACAGCATAAAAATGCCAGCTGTCAAAATATTGCCAAAGGATACAGCTACTATGGAAAAATATGCGCTCACGATTACATTCTTAGGGAAATAAATAAATTAATAAGGAGTGAATGTAAAGTTGCTACAAGCCTGATATGCGGCCGCCACACATGCGATAATTAACAGAGCAAAGGCGAATGTGAACGCATGAAACGATGATATTCATTTGTAAAACAATCGCGAAATACCCTGCAACAGGCAATCATAACTAAGTACTTCAAGAACAACAACGACAACCACAATAACAGTGGTAATAAAGAAAACTACGCAATAAATTGTAATAATAATAACAACAAGCATTTATGGCAGTTGCCACAGCAATCAAAACAGTGTAGATACTATTGCAACAAAAATAGCAGCAACAATAATGCCAGCACCAACAGTAGCTGCCAAAACGAAAAATGTAATGACCATCGACTGCCAACTGCCAATTGGCATCTGCCGACCGCCAACTAACTGCCTGCCTGCATAGCAAAAGCTAGATCTGCAGCACTCAGCGAGATTTCGGTGCAAGCGGTTGTGGTTGTGGTGCTGGTGCTGGTGCGCATGCGTAATAAGCACCTCTCAAACTGACATCACAATAAAATGTCATGATATGCCCCCATGGGTGTAACTACAGACGTTTTCGCGGATGCCGGTCGCACTGCCACAATGCGCTCTATGAAGTGGGGTAAAATAGGTAGTACAAAACTAAGCGCCATTTAAGCGGACAGCACCACCACCACCACCACCAACAACAACCAATAGCAGGCGTAGCCGGCTGCCAATAAATGAGCTGTGTGGCACTTGTGCCTGCCACAGAAACAAATAAGCCGTCGGCACTGTTGTATGCAGCATAGTTCAGCTCAGCTCACAACCTGCTAGCCGGTCATCGCCAGTCCAAACACTTCAGCAGCGCGCGGTTTTCGTCTATAAAACGTCTCACGTTACAATTAAAATCAATAAATCGACACTAATACCAAAGCAGAGCAAAACAGTGGAATCGTGGAGTTTAGCGTGGTAACGCGCAGACGTGGCCAGTCCGAAAGAATGCGCCGCCGCAACGCCATGTTGCATGCCCATGCCCAAGCGACTAGTTGTGGCGTGCGTGCCGATTATATCGCCACAATTGGCGAACTTCATCTCTTTTTTAAACCACACACACCACACAAAGCCTACACCAGCAACAACAACAATTGTAGCACCAAAAAAAAAAACACTGCAAAACTGCGCTTACTTTAAATGAATCGCTGACGCAGCCGCCAATGAAGATGATGCAGTGTAGAGCGAGCTGGCAGCGGCAGCAACAGCAACAGCCACAGCCGCAGCCACAACAATTCGTGCACCGACTACTTTGCTAGCTAAGAAACTATAACTTGCCAACAACAAATATTCGATCGTCATGCCATGTTGACGATGATGATGCCAAAGCGCCTGCGCTGTGCGATAAAATATAAAATTTTATTACAATTTAATTCACAATAATTGCAGCCTGCCAGTTTTTGTTTTCATACGTATTATTTATTTGCACCAACTAAGGGTTAATATAACAGAGCATTGCGCTAGAGAACAAAGTAGAAAAAATAGTACGAACTGCGTTGTAGAAAAACAGAAAAAGGCCATTAACTAAGTAAAGTGCAACCAACTTAGAGGCAATGTGGTGAATTGCGAGCTGCAAGTGGCAAGTGGCAAGTAAGTAACGCATTGCTTTTGCTTTATTTTGCGGTCATGCACCGCAAAGTTTTCCACACTATGATGATAATAAAACTAGTACTAATACGTTAGCAAGTAAAGCGCTAATTTATAAATTCACACGAAATAATTAACTTCGTCGCGCAATGCTAGATAAATAAGTGTGCAGCACAGATGCGAGATGCCGTTATTGCAAAGCCCTTATATGAAACTTAAGTGCTTACCGAGAAGATCTTTGTAGGTACTACGCCACGCACAATAATGCACAGTGTTTACTTACATATATACAAACATAGATGCATACACTGCCGGATAAAAGTATTGGCACAGCGAATTTTGCACAATATATGCAAAAATTTTTATTCTAATATTTTTCCGGTAACTTTTTATAAAAATATGGTTCATTCTACAACAGAAAACATAAAAATGAAATTTGTTTTGTTATTTATGGCCTTAAAACAATTAAATTCAACAATTTATTGAGCTTGAGGCTGTTTTTTTTTGTTATTATTTTCTTCAATACAAAAAAAAAAATTGTCGAAAATACTTTGCCAAATTGCCAAAAACCAACTTCAAATTACACTTTTTTATATTAAAATTCAATGGGCTACAAAACTGTATACCTAGAATTAAAAAACAAAAATCTGATTAGAAATTTGCAAATTTGTACGCAAAAATATTGAATTTTCCTGAGTTTGGCACAAAGCTTATAGATTTCATTTTTATGTTTTCTCTTGTAGAATGGACCATGTTTTTATAAAAAATAACCGGAAAAATATTAGAATAAAAATGTTTGCATATATTGTGCAAAATTCGCTGCGCCAATACTTTTTTCCGGGAGTGTATGTGCTTACGTATTACAATCAAAAGACAATGAAGCTGGGATGCTTGTTCTTATTCAGACGAAAAGCCAGAAAAGGTAAAACTGTAAAAACAAATGGAGCTTAGAGTTATAGCTATCACTTAGCTGCAATTATATCATAGTATATTTACAATGAAATCATAACTTAGGTTAGGTTAAGAGGGCGTGTTTTGAATATTCGGAGACAAGACTATCCATTATGAGTGCCCTCTTCAAGCGTGTGTCAGGAGAAGACACGTGCCCATAACCAGGAGAGTAGCTGAGCCCTCTCAATTCAATAAAGTACTAAACCAATTGCTGTCCCTAATGAAGCCGAGGAGATCCAACAGTTCTACCTCTGCTATCTTGTCCAGACTGTTGAAGAAGCGTGTACCCAAGTACTTGAGGCGCTTCGACTGTAGCCGCGGACATCGATTCAGAAAGTGGTCAATTAACTCTTCCTCATCCTCATCACGGCAGCTTCTGCAGAGAGCACTAGTTGGTATTCGCCATCGTTGGAACATTGGTGCTATAGCACAGTGTCCTGTGATGACACATGTAAGTACTCTTACTGCAGACTTATTGAGTTTCAGTAGGTCTCTCGTCTTTCTCCTACCAAGCCGGAGCCATAATAATCTTGTGGTGTCACAGTCTTCCCGTTTGTTCCACAAGTCATTAGTCACGACCACGGTGTATTCATCAATTGTCCTAACGTGATCACTAAACGGTGGTAGTACGGAGATATCTGCTTCTTCTTTTGGTATCTCTGATCCGTATTTGGCCATCGCATCAGCCGACTCATTCCCTTCGATATTACTATATCCGGGGACCCAGCATAGAGTTACGTCGATATGGCTCACGGACGCCAGCGTGGAGCGACATTTCCATACAATTCCCGATTTCACTATGTTAGATCTTATTGCCTTCAGTGCTGCCTGACTATCGACAAAGATAGTGGCTTTATCTACTGGAACCCTACTACTAAGTAAAAGATTAGCCGCCCTTTCTATAGCGTATATCTCTGCTTGGAAGACACTGCAATCGTTCGGCAGATTAAAGGAATGCTTGATCTGCAAGTCATTCGAGTAGAGACCGGCTCTTTGAACCATCAGTGTAGATGGATATACCTCCCTCTGCTACTGACAGTCCTGCATCCCATTCTTCTCTGGTCGGTAACCTAATCTGTACCCTAATATTGAAGCCCCAAACCGGCGTAATGTAATCAGTTCTGGCTTCTATGTCAGCTTTAATTCCTTGCCGGCCCCTCTTTATTCCATTCAGTACTGCTGCATGCCCGAAAGTGGTTGCCCTCCACAAATTGGCCTCTCTGAGCCTGAGAGCGCTCTTTGCGGTCGTACCATGGATGAAAATATGCAGCTGTTGCAGGTGTAATATCATATTAAGCCCTTCCTGAGGTACACTGCTCACTGCTACCGATATACCGAGGCATGCGAGCCTTTGAACCTTTCCTATTATTTTCCTATTTGTCCCTTTGTCTAGAGCCCTCCACCATACCAAGGGCCCGTTGGTTGCAATTGGTCTGATGACTGTCATCCCATAGGTGACATACGGTGATAGTTCCCATTGCTTTCCAAAGGTCCTTTTGCACGTGTAGTAGGCTGCTAGAGATTTCTTAGCTCTCTCCCCTACATTCCTTTTCCAATTCAACTTGGAGTCCAGAATGATTCCGAGGTATTTTGCCTCGGAGGAGAGATTCAAAGAAGTTTCCCCTAAATGGATTTTATGAGGCTCTTTTTCATGGCAGAAATACACTCTGAGGTTTGACATTCAAGCAATGCATCTAATCCAGGTCCAGGTCCGCAAAGGAAGATCGGTTGAAAAAGGTTTTAACGAAGTTCTCAGGAGTATAGAGGAAGAGCTTCACTACAAAGTAACCATTTGTAAAACCAGCATTCCTGGATGTGAAACACGGTTCTAACCAGGGCCGTCAAGAGAAAATACGGGCCTGTCGGGAAACATCGGGGCCGGACCCCCTACCACCCCAACAATTTTCTTTATCAATTATCTCATTTGAATTTATCAATTTAATAAACTATTTTTATCTTCAAACTAAATTTCAGAAAAAATCCGAGAGCCTGAAAACTCCGCGCCCGGAGTGAAGCAACATGAAACACGATCTGGTGCCTTCCCTCAAGGAGTACCTTCGAGACAAGCCAAAGACTTTCGAATTACTGAAGTGTAATAACGACGAAGCTGGTAAGCATGATCCTCCTAGCTCCGTCAAAACTCGGTTTCGTTGTGGACAATCACGCTGCTTTCAATACCGTTGAGTTTGTAACGACTAACACGGTGCGCGTTTAAGAATTTAGAAAATCTGTACGATCTCTTTGCAGTATATATGTAAGTATTCAATCCTCATTTAAACCGTGACACAGTGGTATTCTGTGAACTGAGAAAGCAGATGACTGCGCAAGAAAGGAAAATGTTCAAAGTATTCACTCTGCTCTGCGATCATTGTTTTCACAAGTGAAGGAGATAGCTAAAGCAGTTGCCAACAGCAAGTGGACTCATCTGCATACATGCACTGTATCGCACTCACTTTGGCTACTGCTCGATGAACGAAAATAAAGGAGTTTGCTAAGGCCCTCAAAACCGATAGTTCGACTTCTCTTCGGAATACTACCACGTACCATTGACCACTTGCTGCCAGGTTTGGAACCCTGCATAATTATTTCTGTAGAAGCTGTAGATATGAAGAAGAGATAGAAAGCATCTATCACTTGCTGTCCGACTACCCGGCACTCTAGAGAAAGCGTCTTATATTTCTGGAGACAACTTATTCGAGAACTTCGAGAGCTTAGGGAAAACTGCAAGAGAGGGTCTACTAGGGTTTACCAGAAAATTCTTTTTCCGGCATCATAAGCGCCTATGCATCGGAAGGGCATTGTCAAAAACCATCTCTATCTGGAGGAAGGCACCCGCATAGGGTATTTTTTTACGAGGGATGCCTGTATTGACTTCACGATCGTGTGCCTACCCTCTGTGAACGCATGTTGAGCTCCAGACAGGCGATCGTGAGGAATCCTCTTTCTAATAGGTATACAGATCAATCCAGGATCTGAAGTAGAAATAAAGATAAACTTATCTGTCTGCAATCCTTGATAAATGAAAGCTTTTACCCTAGGACCACGCAACAAGCGAAATTGCAGCCAGCCAACGGCACAACACTTCCAAAGTCTTTTTGCAACTGTGCATGTATGATGGCGTCTATTCCCACTGACTTAAAGATCTTATCTAGCAGGTAACTCAAAGCAGTGCTGGTAACCCTCGTGTCCAAATAGGAGGCTTCTTCTGGGGCTGGGTTGCATGGAAAATGTGCATCGGAAAGAAGCTAAAGCCCAATTTCACGTCTCGTTCTCAAATAAACCAAGAGAGTAAATATCCTCATGAGCACACATCTAAAACGGCAGGATTTAAGGCATCCCTCTACGATATTGCGGAAGACTCAGCAATAACATAAATCTTATTCTTGGTCAAGTTTCGTAAATTTCCCAATCAGAGAGTAACTTATTCGTGCAGGCTTTATTAGTGAATCGTCTGCTGGACGATCTGAGATCATAGAGCTCCGCTGCCCATCAGAAGTGCTTTTACCTCTGTCCTTGAAAAATCTTACGGGGCATGAGCACCTCAGCAAACAAACAGCGAAAACCCTCGACAAGTTTATCTACCGAGCTTTCGAATAGAGTCGAATTTTCTTCTCAGGTTTCTGAAGTGTGTGCCAAATGGACGAGTGTAGTCGAGAGAGCTGAAAGTTGAAAACCATCCGTTCCGAAATACAAGGTGGCAGTGACAGAATTCGGGATATTCTTTCATCTTTTTTTTTTTGTGACAACATTTTAAATTCATACCACACTGCGTACCCAGATGAATTAAAGTTTATTCCCCCCTTTACCTTTTATTTCCTCTGACAACCGGCTTACACAACAGAGAAAAATTCACTTCAGTAATCAATTTGTGTTAGATTGTTGTTCTAAGCGCCAGTTAAGTCAGCTTTTGGATATGATAAACTTTTTAACATACCCACAGGGGTCCCACGCAGCACACTGCGACGTGCCAGTAAATAACTAAATTGTAAATGTCAGCTGTGAATTAGCTTCGCGAATTTTCCTAAAATCTGTTATTGCTTTAACCTCAAACAATAAACAAAATCTCAGTAAGTAAATAAAATGTTTAACAGTTAGCAGCGTTGCTAAAAGCTAACAAGTGACGAAAATAGAATACAGCATTAAAAAAATAATACAAATGTTAAACAAATATGCAAGTCAAATACAAATATTCATTGCTCGTAAATCATGCAAAGACGTTCCCACACAGTATATATGTGCACATGGATGGTAGTAAGCAAAACTGAATACTACACATATAAAGGTATGCATGTTTGTAGCTACAAATGTCGTGTTTATACCATTGTGCTTGTGTTTTAGTAACTGTCAATCTATACCAAACGTGTGAGTAACAATTTATGGCATTTTACGTCGAAAGCTTCAACTCACTCAGCTGTCGATTTGCGCCAACTTCAGCGGCTCTACAACATTGGATCAAACCAACCTACTGGCACAATGAGACGAAAGTTTTTGTATGTAAATACATACAAGTACACAGTTATTTTAAAATGCATTCACTCGTGTGTGTTTACATGCAAATATACATTTTTGTTTGTAAAGAAATTAACGTAATTTTGTTGTCTTAACATAAAATTTCGTAAAAGAACCGTAAGAAAACAATATGCCAAGTCAAATCTCGTTAACTTGCTATAAGTGGAATTCATCTCGAACTAATGTATGTGCATACATAATCAAATACATGCAGATGAAACATATGTATGCAACAGCAACTGCAGTAGAATAAGCGAGAAGTTAGTCGGCAGGCAACACAGTTATTTACAGTAACACCCGGACCGACTGTTTGTTAGAATCTAATAAGATATGTAAATACTAGAATTACAGTGACACGTTACTAAAAATTAATTTATAGGAGTATTTCGTTTTCTTGAGTGATACTATAACCACTTACATGATTTTGGTGGGCCTCAAAAAGAAGCTAAAGTTTTTATTGTTTCTCAAACGTTCTGTGCATAGCGGCCTTTGGAAGCTAAACCCTCTGCACCCGCGACAAAAGTTTTCGGTATGTACCCTTCAGACAATATCCGGTTAATATACGGGACGAAACACTTAAAATAGCATCAATCAAACACAATATTATGTATGTTAAAATGAGAATGGCCGCTGCTCCTGCAAATAGAAACCCCCTTTATCGACAAGTCTTCATGAATTTTCCTACCTTTGTATGACATAACAACGAAAATTAATCGCCTATAGCAGTACTTGTTGGATCATAGTTCATTTCCAGACAGGAGAACACAACTGATTCGGTTTCATTCAGGTTAGGTTACATTGGTTGAGAAACCAAAGGAACGCACTTGGAAATTTAAAATATTGTCCTTTGTGATACCACGAAAACTAAGCAGAGACCATTATTTAGTCGTCAAAGGAAGTGCGGGCAAAAAGTATAAGGAAAATCATTGGAAAGTGAACCGTGGAATTGGCTCTATGAAACCATGGCTAAGCCTATTTTGTTTTACACAGCCTTTAACTGGTGGGACTCACTGAACATAACGTTTGTAGATGGTGTAGGGAGAACTGTCGCAGCATCAACTGACATTAGACTCAGGCAAACCGGGTGGATCGGGACTGGCACGAAAATTGGAGACTCTAGACTTCTGAGGAGCTTTGATTTTATCCCCGATCATATAAAGTTTTTTCCAAAATAGTTTCCAGCAACTTCTTCCCGGATGTATCAAAACTTGGAGGGAGTGGAGGTGTATTTTGTCGGGAGCTCACCACCAAAACTATGTTCATGCTTTCAGACCGCTGCAGTGTATTTCAGTCGGAAATAGCTGTCATTAAGAAGGCGATAGACTCAATTCTGAAGATTGTGACAGTCAGGTGAGAATATATTGTGGGAGCCAGGCGGCTATTATTGGTAGTCACCAACAAGCGCATCAGATTGTAAAGCCCTGTGAATCAGCTCTACACGACCGCGTAACAAATATGGTAGTGGCGCTGTAAGCAGGTCTGCGACCATAAGACAAAGAGTGGACGAAACGAACTTAAACTGGATCAACTTCATGCTATCTCGAAGATTAATGACTGTGGGTGGAAAGAAGACCCTTGACTTTGGCATAGATTGGGCCCTCTAGGCGGAATACTCTTACATCTTTTGTGATGTTTGGCACTGGACTCGGTATTACCAGAAATGTAAGACTCCGTTCACATCCAAGTTAACGCGGATGATGTTTATGTACTAGCATTACGAAAACCTCTCTGACGAGTCTGTGTAACCAAGCAGCGGACGGCTCCAAGACTGGAAAAGGAAATGTAGCTGGATGGCGACTGGAGGTTAGCTTCAAACCAGGGACCATAATCTTTATAAGTTATTTTATGGTTTTCATTATTTCGCTCAGAGATAATAATTATCGCTGAATTTTATTTTTCTTAAGAATTGACGAGATTGCGATTTCAGTTCAAAGTAAAAGCTTTAATTCAACTTGTAATTCGTTTACAAAATGTGCTTACAACTTATTGAGATTTTAACAAAGATTTTGAAGAGGACTGTATGAATGATAAATTTTAATGAATTGAGAAAATTGAATTGGATTACAGAGTTCATGAGGAACTCACGCAACAGGATTGGGTAAATTGAAATGAATACTACTGATATGTATATATATGGTTGATACTTAGTTGGATGATATGCAGGTGAAACTCCACGAAGTAGTTGGACTCCCACGTGGATGATATTGGTTGAAAGTAAGTAGATGGATATCGACCTCCAACGTTGTTGTAGAGGACTTATAGTTGATGAGGTATTGTAGTTGTTGGTAGAACGATCCCTGCTTTCTTCGGTTCAGGTGGCTATACAAAAGAAGAAGAGACCGATGCCTAGGTTGCAGTTGCCTTTATAGGCAACACTGGAAGGGGATTCCAGTGTGCCTATGGGAAGCAACTCCCTTGCAATTTTCGGACTTCCAACTACCGCAGGAATGCTTGTATTATTGAAGTTGCGCAGAGATGCATTCAAGTGGGCGCAAATCACTTGAACAATTTTTCCACTTAAAAATAGTGATTATCTATAAAGCTTAAGAGGACCTGAAAATTTTAAGACTTATTCCTTTTATTTTGGTGTCGCTACCTCTGAAAAGAATGCGTCGGAAATCACGCTAATGTAGCTTTTGAGTTTTTTGAATAATCTTTATTCTTAAGAAAAAAATTAAACTCAACAAAAAATTTTATATTTGAGCGAAAAAATAAAAATCATAAAATAATGATTATTTTTGACCCAAAAATTAAAAATTAACTAAAAACAATCTCTTTGGACCGAAAAAGTAAAACTCAAATATTAATTGCTATTTATAATTCTTATTAGTTAGACTCTAAAAATATAAATCCTTGAGATTACTGTAGGACGTACAAAAAAAAATGTAAGTATTAGGGTGGGTCAATTTGTATGGGAGATTTTTTCTACTATGCGAGTATAACAAAGGAGTATTCTACGTGTACTTCTGAGCAAATTCGCCAAATAAACCATGGATCTAAAATAAATTTCGATTTCGCCAAATTGCGAAAACAGGTTTATTTTCCCTAGAATTTTACTGTAGTGTCGAAAAAAGTGCTCAGATTTTTTATAAAAACATGCTATAAGGGATTTTTTGGTATTAGGAATCCATTTCTGAACTTATATTTTTCCTAAAACATCCATCAGATGGTGTAACAGGGAAAATTTTCACATTTTCTTATGTGCTAAAATAAAAAAAACCTACATATATTTTACTTTTCCTTGAATTTTTATTTTATCAACAAAATTCAAAGCAAAATACATATGTATGCATAAGGAATAACATTTTTTTACACTTTTTCATTTCAATGCAAATTTTTATTAACTGATTACAGTCACTCACAAAATTGAGCGTACGGTGATTTTTTTAAATATTCACAGTGGTTTTCATGTAAACAAATTTTTATTAATTTTTTGTTAAAATATAATAAACTAGAATGGGCTAATTTTTTATCAGGTTATCTGGTTATGTGGTTATATGTTTTACTCAGTTTACAAAAACAAAATACACTAGACAAAACGCTTTACTACTTTCAGTATAATGACAACGGTCTCTAAATCGGATGCCTGAGAAATACTTAAATTAACCGCCTGGATAATAAGCGAAAGGTGGCGTTAACATCAAACCATCTGCAGTGACAGTCAAGCTGTTCGAAAGGCTTCGAAACCCACTCGGAACTTATCAGAAATAGTCTGGGAATGTAAATTAACGCTGCAGTCAGTTGCAAAATTGAGCGAGCTTTAATTTATGTGGGTGGGTACCGGGACAGTATGGTGTTCAAGGCAACGAACTGTGTGATAATTTGGTGAACTTCGGTTCTTTGGAGCGTCCAATTGGGCTGAGGCGAATTTTTGACCCAAGCACAGCAGCAACGGACAGATACATCAGGGACCTGATGAATACGGTAATGAGCAGTGCCCTCAAACACCGGTGCCGGGCCACCCACCAACCCAAAAAAAAAGTTTAATTAATTTTATTGATCAAATTTATCAACTTAGCAAAATATTTTTATCTTCCAACTAAATTTCCGAAAATTCCTGTCTTTAAAAACTCCGGGCCCGTGGGGAACTTACCAGGTCTGAAGCTATAATGCTAAGGTTCCATTAGTTGGTTTGCAAAGGGCTCCAGTCTTTCACTCAGTATTGTCGACAGGACCTTGTACGCAATATTAAGAAGACTTATTCCGCGATAATTGGTGCAAACGGCGGGATCTCCCTTCTTGTGGATTGGACAGAGTACACTTAGATTCCAATTTTCGGGCATGTATTTATCAGACCAAACTTTGCCTAATAGCTGGTACATGCACCCAGACAGCTCTCCGCCGCCGGCTTTGAACAGCT
>JAPVRG010275904.1:0-11248 GCA_029783565.1 Rhagoletis cerasi
GTTGCCATTTCTGCACATTTACTGATTGACAAAGTCGTTATTAGTTAGCACCATGTACTAAACTGACTATGACAAGACTAAAAATAAAGTCGGCTTTTTCTTTTTAGTATTTTACTAACTAAAGTCGGCTTTTATAATGGACTATGACTACGGGCCTTTGTTTAATGCAACCAAATGCAACAAATTGGGTGCCGTGGCTAAGTTAAATATATACCAAAAATAAATAAACATACCTGAACTATTGAAATCCATCACTTTTGCTTTAAAAACTGATACAGAAAAAAAAATATTGAAGCTTGAAGTTTTGCCTACTGTAAGCACTATGATCACAAAAATAAGTTCAGTGATTGACGGCTAGGTTCCGGGCATCCGTACGCCCTTGTTGTGCCTCTACAAAAAAAAAAAAAGTTTGAGTAATATGCTATGAGGAGTCCCTTATCCTCCCAGTATAGTGTTTTTACGATTTTCGCAACTTTTCGAAATCGACTTTTGGCCGCATAAATATTGAATATTGACCTATGTGCGCTGTTAAGAAAAAACCTTTTTTCTAAATTTATATAGCAACTCATAAAAAGTGCACAAGGGAGGTAAGTATATATTTACTGTATTCCTTATTTATAGCTCAACTTGATGTCAACTAGCTTGTCTGATTGCAGTGGGTCATCAGCAAACAATGCTATACTGGATCTGTTTCCCTCTTTCACCTGTTGATACCTTGGGCACAGACCTAAGGGGGATAAAAATTTAATGAGAAACTGCGTTATGTGGAAGTTTGCTGCACTATGAGTTCGATTTAGCCATTTGTCTGTGCATGGAATCAGTGTGAAGGTCCCTATTTTTTTAAAGAAATTTTCCCAACGTTGTTGCCAATTTTCTTGCTTGATTATCGTCGCTGCATCAGTGCTGTGCTGCGCTTTACGTTGATGAACTCTCACTCTTTCTTCTTCTCATAGCAGGTCGATAGGTGTTATGCCTGCGATAATTAGTGCTGCTTTATTCCGCCATAGTTTTGAAGACACATATGAATCGTAATGCACAGAGCCTGTGGAGCGCCTCATAAAGACGATGGTGGAATTTGACCTGCATAGATCCAGCCCAGACTGGGGTTGTGTAAAGGAGCACCAATATTACTACTCTTGCTAGGAGAATACACTTTCCGCTTCGAGCTCTACCATTGTTTTGCAGCATCCGTGAAAGTGTCCCATATTTTTTACGCTTTTTGTGTTACATATTCCGCATGCGGTCCAATGCTGAGACTGTCATCAATTGTAACACCAAGGTATTTCAGCTGGCGTATCGATTTGGTTACATGGCTATCTCTGGCTTTTTACGGCTGCCAATGACGACCGCTTTAGTTTTTTCCTGACGCTATGGATAAGGCAGCGCTTCTATATATTTATGTTACAAATGTTACTCATGGGTTCTGAGATGCTATGCATTGGCAAAATCGCCCTCTTTTCCGGAGAGACCACAGACCACTACTATGTCGCAATCGAAAACACTTTGAATCCCAGCAGTCATCTGGTAAATATAGAATATTGTTCTTAAGTAGGAGATGGAGAGGCATGCCATAATTGGACTGAATGTGCTGGCTAACGAGCACTCCCTCTTGCTCAATTTCGGTATGCATTAAAGTTATACGGGATCCGTTCCTTTTATGGTTCATAAGCTCAGTTTTTTGGGCGAGCATATCAAACGGATTTTTTTTTAATGATTAACTGACTGATGTGGGGACTGTTTTCGATGTTAAAGGCCTTAATTTGAAAACGCCTTATAGAATTATAAAAATCAAATGCCCTGTGTACAGGTAACATGTTTGCCAACATAATTTTGCCCAAATCGCTAACTAGTCTATGACAGTGAGGCGCTAAAATATGCAGACAGTCGAGCGGAACGTGTGAGGAATATGAAAGAACTTACAACTAATAAATGGTTGGTGCTCTACAGTTGATGAAAAAAGTAAAAGCAGAAAAGAAGAATATAAAAATATAAGAAAACTAAATAATGTTCAAGAACAAGCGCGTTGGACAATGATCTGCAATGGAAGAGCACGGAAGGAAAATCCATGAAAACAATGCAAAATATTGTTGTAACCGTATTCAACGCCAGCAATTGAACTCGTAAATTTTGTGTACGCGGAGAATGGCTCGAACAATGAATGCTTCACTTGGTCATAAAATAACGATAATGGCTGACATGTTGTGAGTTGGGCAGTTAGTCAGTTAGCAAGCTAGCCATTTGGACAGTTAGCCGGTAGCAAGAAAGTTGTGGCAAAAGCAAAACAACATTCTGGCTTTGTATTTGGCAAAAAAGCAAAAAAAAAAAATAGACGCCAGTCAAAATAAAATATAAATAAAAGTGCTTCTTCATCCATACATATGCACATAAAGCAGTTAGATTTTAGTTAACATACTTCATACATACATACATACATACATTCAGCGCCAAGTTTTTATGAGTACCGCAGAATAAGAAGTACTAGAAAAATCGTGAGATCTTTAAATTTTGATGTACTCATTTCGTGCTTGCGCTAAAATTAACTGCCGCAACCGCAATCGCCGCTGCCGTTGCAAATTTTTAAGTGCTACGACGCCGTTTAAGCCGCGAATGTTGAAGTACAAGAAAAAAAGAAGGAAAAGAACTAAATGCCCAAAAGGGACGTGCTGGGCCGCTTCGCTGTAAAGCTGGTAGCAAGTATTACTTTTTTTCTTTTATTTCTCAAATTGTCACTTTTTTTGGCAGTTTTACAATACATACAAAGCTTGCGCAAACTACTACTGTACCTGTCAGATTGATTGTGCCAGCGCGAATTGGGAAATCTCAATTAACTTAAAGTGTTTGGGTAGAAGTATGCTAAAATTTTAAGAAATATTGGTTATGGTTTAGATGTTGAAAAGGAGAAGTTAAAGTGGACTAGCTCAACTAGGAGAAATAGGCTTGGCTAGAAAAGAGTTAATCTTCTGTGATAGTTCGATTTGGATCTCATACGAAAGAAAATAGTTTGTGATGACTACACCGATTTTGGCAATTTTGGAGCCGAACCAGGGCGGGTATTTTTAATGCAGAATAATCCTCTTGAAGGAAAGGCTATTTGTGTTGCTAGTACTTCCGAGAGTAAAATAATATCTTGCTCCTTAAATTTTCTTCAAGGATTTATTGAACTGGTTATAACGTAAGGAAATACAGTCAACTAAACTCTTCTTCGAAGGCGGATGGTCAGGTAGTCAAAGAAGTGGTCTTCATTGACCTTAACAAAAAGAAGTAGTTGATTCACGGGTGGATTGATGGATGGGAGTGGGACAGGAAACTACATATAAAGAAAATCTTAGCACTCAGGAATGGACTCCAATTTCACTTGCTTCCAAAGGTACCCAGAAAAAAATGCGATGAGTCCGGGATGTGTTCCGGGATGAGTCGCAAAGGAACATGCGACTGATGCCACTTTGCATCCCTTTGTATGGACTGAACTGTTCCCTTTTGTTCGAGGATGTCCTATGAAGAGACCAATTGTTCCCTTTTATACCCGAACGGGTATAAAAAGCGACTAGTCGCTTTTAAAAAATAAAAATTGCGCCAGCTGCGATTCGAACCAAGGTCCGCTGGATTGCTAAGCGTATACTCCCCCTACATGCCAACGCCGCACATAAGATTTCGTTGACTAAGTGCCTACATATCATTCATTCGATAATTGTGCCCGTTACAGATCGTCGTCTGGGTAAAATATTGTCGTATGTTATTCACGTTTCCTACGCGCTTAAGACAATTATTACAAAGGCGACGAGATGAGTTGGGGACTAATTCATCTCCAATTATACCCGTAAGGGATGAGTCGAGACTAATTGATCTACAATAATACCCGTTTGAGACTACTTGTGACTAATTGATGCCTAATTGCACCCGATTGAGACTAATCCGGGACACCTCTCTTTAGAGATTAGTCGCACAATTTTTTGCAGGGTAGTAATTATCTATTATATAATAGGCAATCATGTTTCCTTCACACCCCTTTTACGGCTAAACTATACTTCTAAGGTATAAATAATTATGCATTATTAGATAGGTATTTTGATGCTGATGTGCAGACAATTTTTAAAATTTCAAATTAGTTAAAAATAGAGCGAAACAATCAATTCGAAGGTCACACCAATACCAATGCCATACATGTACTTGGTTGGGGCGGAAATGCCTCCTAAATGTATGCTTTAATATTGAGAGTGGAATGCGAAGCAGCGGTGTAAGAACAATTTAGATTGAAATTAATGCAACGATGAAGGAAAAGTTGCATATGTAGATGAAGAATGGAATAAAGGAAAAGATAAAAATAATAAAGATTCGTAAAGATAAAGACAAAGAAGAAGGTAAATTCAAATATTTAATATAATGGCAAAGGAGAGTGCGAATATGTAGATGCAGAAAAGAATGAGGATAAAAATAAGGATGGTGGTAAAGGAAAAGGTAAATATAAAGCTGAAAAGATAAACCTAAAGATCAAAATAAAGATGAAAAAACGAGATAAAGGTAGAAATAGAGAAAGTTATAGAGATAAAGATAAGAGACAGAGAAAAGGAACTGAATATGTTGTGTTATGCTATGTTGTGATGTGCTATGTTATATTATGTTATGTCATGTCATGTTATTTTATGTTATGTTAGGTTATGTTAAGTTATGTTATGCTATTTTATGTTATATTATGCTAAGTTATGTTATGTCATGTTATGTACGTCGGTTAACGTTTTTCACCTCAACTCACCACAGCTCACGTTAAATCACCTCACTTCATTTCAACTCACTTCCCCTTAACTTAACTGAACTCACCTCAACTCATCTCACCTCGGCTTCAAAACTTACTCCACCTGAGCTCAACTCACCTAAATTCACCACACCTCAACTCAAGACATCTCTTAAGCTCACCACACCCAGTTTCACCACACAGCGACTCACCACACCCAATAACACCACACGACATGATATCACTTGATATGCATCAATGACAACATCATTTGGCATATCGTGACATGACATCCTTTGACATCACATCACATTGCATTACCTGATATTTCGCTCATCTACGTAAAATAAAATAAAGTAAAATAAAATAAAATAAAATAAAATAAAACAAAATAAAATAAAATAAAATAAAATAAAATAAAATAAAATAAAATAGAATAGAATAAAAAAAAATAAAAAAATAGAATAGAATAAAATGAAATAAAATAAAATAAAATTAAATTAAATAAAATAGAATTAAAATAAAAATAAAATAAAATAGAACACAATACGTTCCATACATTAAAAAAAATTAATTAAAATAAAATCAAATAAAATAAAATCAGGTAAAATGAAATGAAGTGAAGTGAAATGAAATAAAATAAAATGAAATAAAATGTAATAAAGAAAGTAATATAACACGAAAAAAATAAAATAAATAAAAATAAAAAACAAAAATAAAATAAAGTGAATCAAAATAAACAAGAATATAATTTAATCTTATATAAGGATGCTGACCGTTGTGGTGGTTGAATTTCAATCACTGGGCGAACTCTAGTAATTATTAACGAGCAAACATAGAAAGAGACGGGACATACAAATTCACTCATCTTCGCATTTGCCAGAATCTTCTCCTTCTCTGCCAAATGTTGGATAAAATTAAAAAGGTTTTCTGTACCGTCCCCTTACTTCAGAGAGAGTACATATGTGCCTGTTTTGTCAATCATGTCTATGGTAGGCAAGTGTCATACCCATGGATGGTTTCGATTAATTCGACCACCGAATCGTGGCTCCTTTCTTCCGATTCGATAAGAAACAGGCCGCTGGTTTCGTTATCTCAAAAAGCACTTAGACGTTCATAGGTATCTATGCTGTACCCTGTGCCTTCGGGTTTCACAAAACCGGAGTCGGTGAATGCCTCTGCGCTCATTAGGTGAGCTGCATACTCACTACTGTCAGCTAAAAGTGCCATAGTTTATTAGTTGCTTATTCCTAAGAGATTGACTCTAGATGTGGTAAAATGATTTAGCCTTTGTCTGGCCAGCGACAGACAGTCTTATTGAAAGTTCTTTGACATGTCGTCATTCTTAAGACAACCCAATTTGGTGCGAACAACCTGATTTCAGGTGGATAACCCAAAAGTATGGCCGATCAAATATCACCTACCCTTTCCCAGTATTTACTGCATTCTGAGCATATGTACTGAGCTTTATAACTAGGCTCGAAGAAGCCCTACTCGTACTTCTTGCTGTCGTCGCCATCGCGCACGTTTAGGATGACCCTTTGCAGCATTTTGGCGATCTCCTTGAGTATGTATAAGGTATGCCTATAGGTCTTTCTATTAACTGCCATCGGTAACGCCGACTTTTTCCCAGGCGCCTCTAAGTACTGGGAGCAGAAGTTGATGGTTTTCTACTGGGGAAAATGATCAGGGGGCAGAGGTGGCCGTATTTCTAGCAGTTACTTTATTTCAGCTGATGATTTTTATGGTTCTCCACATCGTTGGTTGGCAGTTAAATATTAGTTATGATTGTTTGTTGAATATACTATCGGCCGCGTTTAGCGGTTATAGCCCTTACTAAGTAGAATTCTCACTTCTGTGCGTGTGCCCAACGCGAGGTAGCTCGAATGGAGCCCTTTGTGGAGTTCTGGCTGTAGCGGAGCTGAGCGAACTCTGCAATTTACCGGAAGTTCGCACCATCGGTGATGTTGGACATCTTGTGGATCCTAATCGGCTGCTTAAGGAGAACGAGAGTACGACGTACCCGAGGTAAGGTAGGGCGGTAAAGACTAGTGGACTACACCTTGACTCCTTTACTAGGCGAGGCGGCTTAGTGTTTAGTAGGCTCCAGGAACACCAGTAGGCTGAAAAGTAGGCAAGGAGCAAAAGGCACCGAGCGTGTTCATACGGAGCTTCCATAATCTAAGAAATAAACTTGTCTAATAAAAATGCACCCGCATTTGTAAAACCTAAAAGAAAAAAGAGGAAAATGTGTATCAAAAATGTTAGTATATGCAAATTAATTTGCACCATGGCACAAGCCCTGACCTCACACAAGCTCAAATGACGTAAACCAGCCCACGCAAGAAGTAACACAAAACTGTAATTTTTCACTTTATAGCAGGCAAAACAAAGAAACATCTTAGCTGCTACCACACCTTTCGACAACAAAAAGACAATAAGCCACACATAAGTGGCCGATATAAATCAGCTGCGCTCGGAAACGTGAGCGTACTACAAAATTTGACCTAAACATTTTCTCATTAATATGGTGACTCTTTATTATGCAGTTGTAATGCCACGCGCATGCGCAGCCAGTACATTTCCCACCTACAACAAAACGCTTTGTGGTGTCACCTGTGCCAAGGGCACAAAGCCAGCAGCATTTGTCACAGTAATAATAACAAGCAACAAGCAAATTGCTGAAGGAAAGAGCAGATGGTGGGGCGTAATAAAGCAAATAGAAGAAAAAACTTTATTAAGATAATAACGATAGCGAAAAAATAATAGAATCTAAAAAACAAAAATAGCGCGCGCTTGCTAGCGCGGCCGTGCGCGCAGTGAGCGTTTGTCGAAAAACCGCTGCAAGAAACCGAACGCGCGCGGCGATCGCTTTACGATAGCATTGCTATTCACACGCGCTACTGAAACGCAAACTTGCCGATAGCCTATTTTGGCATTGTAGCATAGCGCTATTTCAACTATTCTAGCCACCCACTTTTATGCGCATACTTCGCTTTGCCTCTTTACCGCCGCTTCTATGCTTTACGTTCTCTCTCTCCACACTCTTGAGCCGTTGATCGCGCGCTTTCGCCACCCACAGATAAGCGTGTTATGAGTAATGCGCTAAAAATGTTCAACGCGCGCGTCTGCTTCCTGCCTTACTCGTCTCTATTGCTCGCCTAAAGCACTTGCGGTTGCTGTTGTCACCGCTACCGCTTTCGGTCATCACGCCTTGCTGATTAACCTGTAGCTGATGGCGCTGTCGCGCTTCATATTTCATCGAATTATTTACATTGCTTTATTTTAGGATTGATGACTTTATTTATTCATTTACTTATGCGGAATTTATGTATGATCTCGCGCGCGCCGTTTGTATACGCAAGGCAAAGCAAGGTGTTAATTGCTGTCAGAATTGGCGCGCACGACTTTTATGTTTGATTGTTGCTCTTTTGACAAAAAATGTCACGTTTTCACCAATTTTTAACGCACTAAAACGCGACGCGTCAAGATTTCGCTTAACTGCTTTTATGTCCGTTGGAAAATTTAACGCGCACACTCGCTTAAGATGATTCAGCGCTGCTGACCGTTGCTACTGGACCATGACTTCCTGCCAGCTTCTCTTCGAAATAACGCCCCTTTGGCTTTATTTAAATGTTACTTTACTTTTGTATCAGCTAGCCACACATTGGTTTCTCTTTGTTTAGTATGTTTACTTGCTTTGTTTGTTCGTTATCGCTAGGCAATCAGCGCTGGCGCTTCGTAGCACAGGTAGTTACGCCAACGCGTCAGCACGTTTCGCGGAATTTCGACGCGCTGTTGAAAAAATAAATAAATACAAAAATATGTGTAAGTATATGGCATAGCGAGGAATATGTATGAGAAGCAGTTGGTGGGCGTATTCGCGGAAAGTTGGTGTTATGCATACGGCACTCACGATAAGCAACAACGCATTTCAGCATCGAATGCAACGCTGTGTTCAAAATGGCACAACAAAATCGTGGGAACCAGACCGGTAGAGGGAAAATATTTGTAGTAATTAGGTGGAAGATATTCAAAAAATTTTAAGATAAATATCTGACGAAATCAAAGATACAAAATACTGCCTTCATCCCTTGTCAAATATGCTTTGGAGATAAACTTTTTGCTTCAAAAATTACACCGGATATTGATAGCTCCGAATCACATAATCCACGGAGACTTTATGAAAACTGCGTTCAAATTTTCTTGAATGAGTCGTCTGAACAGAACACTCGGCGCTGCCTTGGTGGAGACTCCCTCGGAGACGACTGAAATATGTTACGGTGATGTATTTTGGAGAGTAATACCGTCACCCTTTATTAAAAATGCTTGGGACACAAACCATTTTCGGCGCTGTGTTGTCTTTCAGAACGAAAAATGAAACTGACATTGATGGACAGCTTCGTAAAAATAAGGCTTTGGCTGAAGAATTCGGCTAAGTTTTCTTTAGTGAACAGAACATCCGACGCTGTATTGGCATGGAGAAGCTTCACAAGGAGACATTTGAGATGCCTCGAGTTTCGGTGAGTCTTAAAATTCAATTTTATTATTTGCGGTCTTTGATTCTACAAGTAGCTACTTTATTTCATCTAATCCTACCCACCAAGGCGTGTTAAGATTGAAAACCGACAATTTTTAACTACCACGCAGTGGATGCCTGATAAAGCTTTATAGAGGCGCAGCGGGCACTACATTTTGTTGGACTTCGTGTTGTACCTGTTGCAGATCCAGTTAGGGGTTTTTATTCGTTTGTTTGTCGATCTGATTTAAGGCACCTTAGGTATGTATGTAGTTCAACCGGCAGCTCAAGAGTTTCGTCCCTTAATGAATGTTGCTCCAGCACAGCTGTTTTCGTCGATGACTAGCTGGAATCCTATAGTCACTTAGTTTGAACATTAGGGGCGATCGTTGAGGTACGTGTTTGATGTTTTTGTTGATCCGTTGTCGAGCTGAGCCCCATTTTGGATGTTGTTCAACCGACAGCTTTACAGTTTCGTTCCCTAGCCAGCAATCTCTTTTTGAAAAATATCGAGGCCTAACCGCCAAAAGGCGTAAACGAAAAAATGTTTGATTTTATGTTTTTGATAGATCGATTACTTAGCACCATATGCACAAGTTAAAATTGTAAAGCCAAGCGAATTGCCGTTACAAAGTTATGGCGGAAGCAATTTTAGCTTAAGTGCTCAATTGTATTCTGTTTAAATTTTTTGTTCATAAAAAACACTTCAACTGAAAAATTGACTTCTTGTCGTTTGCATTCTCTTGGCAATTAGGGCACGATATGCGTCCGTTGGAAACAGCCTGATAGTTACAATCAGAGATTAAACTAAATTGAATTAAAATGTATTATACCAAATTAAATTAAATTAAATTAAATTAAATTAAATTAAACTAAACTAAATTAAAATAAATTAAATTAAATCAAATTAAAATAAATGAAATGAGATGAAATTAATTTAATTAAATATAAATTAAATCAAAATAAAATATAATCTTATATATAAATAGGCAATCATGTTTCCTTTACACCCCATTTACGGCTAAACTATACTTCTAAGGTATAAAAAATTATACATTAGAAAGGTACTTTGATGCTGATGTGCAGACAATTTTTAAAATTTCAAATTAGTTTAAAATAAAGCGAAAAAATCAATTCGAAAGTCACACCAATACCAATGCCATACATGAACTTGGTTGGGGCGGAAATGCCTCCTAAATATATGCTTTAATATTGATAGTGAACTGAGAAGCAGCGGTGCAAGAACAATTTAGATTGAAATTAATGCAACGATGAAGGAAAAGTAGAATATGTAGATGAAGAAAGCAATAAAGAAAAAGATAAAAATAATAATAAAGGTTCGTAATGATAAAGACAAAGGAAGAAGGTAAATTCAAATATTTAATATAAAAGCAAAGGAGGGGGTGAATATGAACATAGATGCAGAAAAGAATGAAGAAAAAGAATAGGATGAAGGTAAAGGAAAAGGTAAAGATAAAGTTAAAGATAAAGATAAAGATAAAGATAAAGATAAAGATAAAGAAAAGAAAAAGATAAAGAAAAGAAAAAGATAAAGATAAAGATAAAGATAAAGATAAATATAAAGATAAAGATAATGATAAAGATAAAGATAAATATAAAGATAAATATAAATACAAAGAAAAAGATAAAGATAAAGACAAAGACAAAGATAAAGTTAGAGATAAAGATAGAGGTGAAAAGATAAATATAAAGATAAACCTAAGGATCAAAATAAAGATAAACAAGTAAGGAAAGGCTGTCTTCGGCTGTGCCGAAGGCTTTATACCTTTCATGAACACGCGCAAATTTAAATACATGCTACTACTAAGTAATAGTAACTACTGAGAAACTGATTTTAATTTGCTTGCTGGCTTGCGTCTGCTGGGTATGCTAGTAATATACATAGCTGCGATCTTAGTGATTTTTTGAACAAGTATTCCATGATCTATTAGCAAATATCTCACCAAGCTTCATGTTTCAATCTTCTAAAATGAGTGAGT